>JBBPMH010000194.1:0-46297 GCA_038090235.1 Pulveroboletus ravenelii | reverse complement strand
TGGCAACGACCCCCAGGGTGGCGCTGATTTCTATGCGTCCCCACTCAATCTAGCCGGTGCGCGCAATGTCACGTTAGAATATAATGTGTTCTTTCCCGCAGATTTCGATTGGGTAAAAGGGGGGAAGTTACCAGGCTTGTTTGGGGGGCATACTGGGTGCTCGGGTGGTTCCTCCGCTCGTGATTGCTTCAGTACGCGTTTGATGTGGCGTCCGCAGGGCGTTGGGGAGCTTTATCTGGTGTGTTCCTCGTTCAGCTTTAATTCTCCTTTCCCCTCTTTCCCGCACTAAGCTCTATCGTTCACGTCCGTTCGTAGTACGCTCCCAAGGATAAACAAACCGCCGCATTGTGCGCGGACGTAGGGTCAGTCTGTGACGCCACTTACGGGCTCTCCATTGGTCGGGGTACCTTCAACTTCACCGCCGGCGATTGGACACACCTCCGGCAAAACGTCGTTCTTAATACTCCAGGACAAAGTAACGGGCTTTTCACGCTGTTCGTCGATGGACGACCGAGGATTAATCGGACGGACGTATTTTACAGAGACGTCGCTCAGCAGTCCAAGAAGAACAAGTCGATATCTACGTCTTTCGCTCCTTCCGTGACCGCTGCTCGGCACGTGACCACGATCACGTTGGATCAGAACAATGACGACTCACGACCTGCGGAGTTCCTCGGTCTTTTTTTCAGGTACTGTGCGGTCTCCGATAGTCGGGCCACCCCATGCTTACCCATTCTCAAGCACTTTTTTCGGAGGCCATGGAAAGCAATATGCTACGCCAAAAGAGCAGTATACGTGGTTCAAAGACTTTGCGATAATCCGCCATGATTGAAAGACCATCCTGTTCCGCAAGACAGATTCGGCTTTCTTAATCCCGGTGTTCCGTGTACTGGTGGAGTTTGATACCACAACACTTACCATTAATCGCGCTTATGTCAGTAGATCTCACAATGTGTAGCGGCTTTCCTTTTCCTTTTTCCGGCGAGGCTGCTTTGTTGGGTAAGTACGATACAGTAGGTGATCGATCAACAAACCTCGTCTCTGTCTGGTACAACGTTGTTGATCAGATGTGGGTGATTAAATTCGTCGTCTTTCGTCCTATGGTTGGACTGTGCATGGTGTTTATACGCCCAATATCTCAGCTGCGCCAGCAGCTCGAAATTGGTGCGGTGGTCGTTACCTTTTTCTGTTTGGTCGAAGTTGTTTATTTACAGGTACAACCCTGCCTAGGGATTCTTCGTCGAGCCCATACTTCCGTGCCCAAGAACATGTCCGTTTCTATATTGTTGGCGCGAAATCCATACGTTACGTTGGTAGGGGGACCAGGTTTCGGTTTCCCTGGAAGCTGCAGGACCCACGGGACGAAAGGACGATAAGCTGAACGATAAGGTACTCTTTTCTTGTTGTTATGTCCAAAATGCACTCCAAGACGATGATTCATACTACTCGGTTGGAGTGGTAAGTGAGCTTCCTTGTTGGGACGGGCTATGCCAACTCGAGTTTGCAGAACTTGTAATGTGAATTAACAGGTCATTCACTGGGTGGTTCTGTGTCCTCCCTCACTGGCGTTACTTTTGGTGCACCAGTCGTGGCGTTTGAAGCGCCGGCTGAGAAGTTAGCAGCCACTCGGTTGCACCTCCCTTCTCCTGTTCGTTTGGGTCTGAGTTTTCCTGGCTAATACAGTGCTGATATCCTCCAAAGCCCTCGACCCAACACATCACTCACGTCATTCATACAGCAGACCCAATAGCCATGGGAGTCTGTAACGGTATGACATCTACCTGTGCAATTGCTGGCTATGCGATGGAGACGAGGTGAGTGATCGATATATTCATGAGTTTTGATTTCCCTCTCCAGCCGGAGCCAGCTAATAGTAGTCCACAGGTGCCATCTTGGCAAGGTCATACTGTATGACACAGTCACCAAGCTCAATTGGGGAGTAGACTCTGAAGACCTTGAGTGGACTGATGGACGACGAGGGCGTCTCGCCGATGAACTGGCCTTGGGGCGGGGGGGACGAAGACAAGGTGGATTGTGCTATGTCTTTTGTTTCTTCGTTCTTGTTTGGCTACGCTCATGACGATTGCAGGATTGCTTCAACTGGGAGTATGGTGAATGGCCATAGATTACGTAGAGTGCGCTGCCTGTGATCCATTGGTTGGCTGATAACGACACCCAGGGTGATGCTGGCTACTAATGGTTGTCTTGTGGTTTGGTCGACGCACTGACTATCATCCTCCGTTCCAGCGTTTACTTTGTTTCTGTCTGCATATGATCGATATGATCGGCGCTCGATGCAGTAACGTTGCCTTCGCCTTCTTCCCAATTACCTCTGGGCTTGATCGTTCACTCGGCCACATTTCATACCCTCACAGTGTAGTCATCCGGCAAGTACAATCTAGTCATGAATCATGAACGAACTTCGAAGATTATAATTATATGACGAAGAAACATGGGATTTCGAGGCACACGGTGACCGTGCTATGAGTACCATCCTAAGTTGATGGTAATGGGAGGCCAAGAGACAACAACTCTTTAACAAGAGAATCAGTATGGCTCGATCCCGATATAGCTAGGAAGACGCCCCGGGTTTCTGGCCCTGTGATGAGCGTCAAATGACCGGTGTATCTCTTCGGACTTCCGACCGCCTGCAAGACAACCTGAGTAAACTCATCTCTGGTGATTAACATATCTCTCTGGAAACCAATGCATGCATCGCTCTCGCTGCCTTGTAAATGTCTCTAATCTGATTTTACTCCAGGGTGATCAAGATTCCCCGGGTGTGCATTGTTTTTTCGAGCTTTCAGCGAGTGACTCACGGCAAGTGGAGTCCATTGACAATACCGAGTTCCTATCGTGGAGGAACCCTTTTACGGGGTAATGGCATCAGCCCTCCTGACGCCCCCTCCTGGCGCCCGGTACTCCAACCCCGAAAACAATCGATCACGATTATGGTTCTTGCTAACCATCAATCGAATTCGCTTGTCCGCCGTCGCGGCCCCACCCACGATAAGTAGATCTATCGACCCTTCCCCAGCCTCTCCATCGGCTGAATACATTCGGAAACGCTGGTGATACCGAAACGCGAGCGATGGAGGTATAGATCAAGCTTCCCCCCCCTTGAAACGTAAGTTGTTACATCGTACATCGTATTCTTTTTACTATTATATATGCTTGATATCCTCTCACTATGGTGACCCCTCATTCACCCGACCCTTTGTATATATCCCCAAATCCTAAATGAAACCAGCAAGGGGAGAAAAACATCCATGCTTAGCCTACGTTCGAAACCCAACTGTGCACACACACGGAAACGCACCTTTTCGATCAAACTCCTCGCGATTGGATGGAACGCCTCTTTATGCGCTTCATATGTGCTCTTCGCCAACTCCCAGTCGACAGCGCCCACCGCTCTAAACACCGGTCTGCAAAACTTCATTCGCCCCTTGACCACACCTGTCTCGTCTGCGCCGACGACCCACCGGACCGCGTTGGATGCATATGCCTGCGCAGCGCTCGACGTCGGCGCTCGGAGCGCGACTTGGTAGAACCGCAGACGGATCTCGGCATTCGGCGTCTGTGCGAACGCATATACAGAGCCAAGGTGGTCGATGTGGGTGTGTGGGAGGGGTGAGATCACCTCTGATTCGAGCCGTTCAAGGAACACAACTGCGAGGGGGGAAGGGAGTGGATCAACGCCAGGTAGATAAAAATGAGAAAAGAACGCACTGATCTGGTTCGTATCCATACTCGCCACGTCTTCTGGTCTGAAATCCAACCCAGACACGACCGTCGAGCGGGCTTTGTCCCACCGCGCTGCCAGCACGTACGACGCAGATGCGAGCGTCATGTCATACTCAATCGGGGTGGGAAGCTTCAGACCCTCGCCAAAGAACCATTCCTATCACACATCCATTGTCAGGCTCTCCCCTTTCTCATGACGATAAAACAAACAACTCACGTCCCACAGAATTCCTTCAAGGGCCTTGCTCGCTACCTCGTCTTCTCTAAAATATCCCACCAAATCATCCTTCCACTGCTGTGTCGTAATACTCTGCCCCATGAACCTCTGCACATAATGTTTCACATATGGCAGAAACACATCCAACCCGCCTAGTTCCCTCTCTGCCTCACCAAGCCGATCATTCAATGAGCGTGATCTGTTCAGTGCACAATGCAAGGCCTGACACAAGACAACGTACCGAGATGCAACAAGAAATTTCCCCCTTTTTCATATGGCACATTACTATATGCGTCGTCTGGATCCTCACCCTTTTCAAAGTCAATCTGCAGCCGCTGGTATCTCGGCTGGTTGGCATACAGCGCCAAGTCATCATCGAGCCCCTTGCGCCCGATCAAGAATGAGAACCCGCGATGCGCAGGGGAGTGGAGGCGCTGCTGGAGCAGACGTTCAATGTAGGTTGTCCAACCTTCGTTGAGCCAAAAGTGGCCTGCATGGGCATGCCTGGAAGAGGAGGCAGTGTGAGTATGGTATTGGAGGCTATGCATGCCATAAAGAGACGAACGTGACCCCATTGCCGAACCATGAGTGGGTGATCTCGTGGACGACGACGTCGACGAGGCTCCTGTCGCCTGTGAGCAGTGCTGCATCGCATGTCAGTCTCCATGAGTGCCACAAACAGTTGAAGTACTTCTCTCACTTGGTGTGATGAATGTCAGGCATGCATTTTCCTACCAGGCACGAATAAGCAACACGAATCATCGCCAGCGCTATCGCATACACAAGACATACCATGCCTCCATAAGGAAATGCAGGCGGCAACACCAACAGATCATACACCCCAAATTGGTACTCCACCGTGATCTCCTCCTCTGCTGCCAAGAACCTGCATAAAAATGAATCACATCAGCTCTTGATCGGCTGTTGGATGCAACTTACTTTGGTGTGTCTTCATTGAACTCGTACCATGCTGCGTCAAGCAATTCCGGTTCGGCCCACACACCGCTCGTCCACATCTTTCCTTCGGGTACTTGGAACGTCCGGTAGGCCACATTTCCCGAGGCGACAGCGAGGAGGTATGACGGGATCGGTACGGGCTAAATATATCAGCATTAGGTTGTCGTATGCATGAGTACGCACACACTCATGCCACTGTATCCAGCTCGCATGTACATACCTGATTGTACTCGTAGGTCACTAATTTCTTTCCAAGGTCATTTGGGCCCGGAAAGTCTCCCAAGGGCGGCGCAGTACGGATGGCAGACATGAGCACAGGCAGGACGGATGTCACGCGTGCAGTGTATCTCTATCAGGGCCCAAGCATATGCGAACGGGGAGGGGAGCAGCACCCGAATTAATACACCCCTTTGGCGTTGCGAGAAAGAAGACCAGAGAGAATCCACGTACTATCTTGACAGAAGGTGTATCTATGTGTAATCGTACTCGTCAACTCATCAAACAACCGCATTGACAACCCCACTTGGGCACAGACTACACACCTTGGATGGGTACCAACGCACGTGCATAGATGGGCTGACACTGACTGAACAAATACGGGTGTACTTTTCCCTGCGTCTGTCTGCAGAGTAGCTCAGTACCCGTGGAAACAGGTTCATTGGATCTATAGCTAGCTCCAGAAGCGAGAGAACGGAGAGAGAGACATACTGAGGACCCAACCACTGCAACGCCTTGCTTTTCCTAGTCTTGTACGCCACCCTGACACTCACCCCGCCTTTTGGCGTGTTATTCACTCTGAGGGTGCGGCCAAGGGGCACATACAGCGGGGACCCCATCACCGGATGCGTCATCCCGATCCTAAACTGCAGGAAAGTGCGTCAAGTTTCAACGTCGGGTGAACAAACACATGTGTGCAACGTGTAAGAACAAGGGAACACAGGAGAGAGAGAGACATTAGACACACACATTGACAGCCTGCCACGTTGCCTTCTCTCCTATCTTCACTTCAACCATTTTTACCTCCAAATCCATGGTGTCGAATCTGTATCCCGGTCACGATGACATAGCACCGATTGCGGAGAAAGGGAGGTCAGCACCCGATCAGAAATGAAATGACAGCGTACATAACATCGGCCACCCCACCCTCTGTGAGCACCCTCAACCGGTGTAGCGCCGACCCCGAGATCGTCTGGGCGTCAAAATCGACCCACCAGTCGAGTTCCACATCCGTCGTCACGATCGCGTCATAGTTAGACTGGGTCGTTGGGTCGGACATTCCTGGTGTGTTCCCGTTCTGGTGCTTGCGAGAGAAAGGGTTGTCTAGGTAGGCTAAGGCGGGAGTGTGTGCGATAGTGAGTTCAAAGGGACCGCGATATTAGTCAACCTGTCAGACGATGACTATGCCTGGGACTACTCGGTTCACTACCTAGATTACTGATCTCGCTGATTATAGGACATAGCCGATTATTGTATCTATCATCCTCTCAGAAACATTTGCACTGGTCACTTTTGGGAGACTCGTGTTAGCGTTCGACTATCCCAGCAATCGCTACACAACCACTGTGGCCCACAGCGCTCACACGTCAGTCGTCTTACTGCATACTGCTGGAGACAACTCAAGGTCATGCCTCCTGTAGATTTATGGCTCGACCGACGTGCCAATCGCGTTTGATTTGTTTCGCCTGATCCAACCCGATAGCGTGTTGGCTTCCTTTTGCAGATCTCGATCACGTCGTAATCTGATTCAGGCTTCCCTCAGTGAGATCGCTTTCAACACCTTACCCCCCGTCGGCGCAGGGCTCTCAACGCCTCATTCACTCGATCAGAAACAACCACCTCAAAACTACACGAACAAGAAACAGATACGTGTACATGTCGAAATTGGCCCCGACTGCTTGTCACATCATTCACAGATTAAGGTTGATGGGAGAGCAGCCGACGTTGATCAGCCCATTCTGTGTGCGAGAGGGGGGGGGGGAGAGATCAGCACTGCGCCACCCTGCGCTCTCGAGCGCTGAGAAAAGCGGGTCGACTCACGAAGGTGTTGCCATTGCAGCAGACCGGCTGCTGGGTGCACGAAGCACCAGTGCCCGTGCCGACACCCGTGATGGGGCTGCACCCGAGCCCGACGAGACCCGAGACATCGGGAAGGACGATCCCGAGTAACCCAAGGAGGGTGGTCAGCGTCGGGTCACTTTGCTACAACCATCGTTAACTCAAGGCACGAAGGCGCGAGGAACAAGGGGGATCGAGGAACTCACAACGTAAGTCTGGTTGCAGCACTGGATCGAGCCCGTGCTGCACTCGGAGCTGCCCCAAGCAGCGGCGACCGCAGCGAGAGCAGCGACGGGGAGAAGCGCAGAAAAGCGGGGCTGCATGTTTATAACGGTAAGAGGAACTATCCGAGAGACGACAAGAGCTGCTTTGCTTGATGGCGGACCGTTCCGTTGACCGACTTTTTATACAGCGACCAGGGCCTGCCTTCCCACTTCCCACTCACACCCAGTTGCACGTAGCCCGTTTGTCCAGCACATCTTGAACAACTTGACAGGGGTGGGCGTACCTACTTATGTACCAAAGGGGAACAAGACGAGTGCCGAGAAATGTCAAAACTTACGAGAGCGGAGGTTGGTCGGATATATCGCACGACGGCTGCTCATTACGGCGGAGGATTAGACCCTAATTCCCCAGGGGGCCAGGGGGGACACGACAAAAAGTGGTCGTTTATCACGAAGCACCAGCAGGGTATCAGTACCTGGGTGGGAGAATGATCGGAATCAAAGCAGCATTGGTCCGGATTTTGAGCCTGGCCTGTCAGGTCGCAACGAGGATGAGAATAAGCTTGGCCTGTGACCAGACGCGGCCTCCGCGTTCTGCCGGCGCATACCAAGAATAAAATATGGACGGGTATCATGGGCAGTGCTACACAGGTGCGCTTGGCAGCATCCTCGCGATCGATCCGTCCAATTTGGTACGTAAGTTGGCTCGTTGCGGCTGGGTGCATTCGCAGCAGTCGCTCGCAGACCCTCCTTTGATGTCCTCACACAACCTCCTACCGGGAGCATCTACGATGCTGGCAAGCGCATCCTTGGTAATTCTATTGGGTGCAAGCGGTGGCATTCTCCAATGTGCAGCGAACAGGTCACGCACCATCCCCCAGACAAACACAAGGGCAAACAAGCTAGCCATCAACGACGAGACAACACAGCAAGAGCAAGCCCGACAAAAAAAGCAAACACAAACGCGATCCCTTTCATCGGCCACGTCTCCACCGGACCCATCTCCACCGTCTCTATCAACAACGTCTCGAGTTCGTTTGCCATCGATGCCATTCCAAAAACCGACTCCGCCCGATGCCTTGACCGGTTCGCCAACGCCGCCCGCTCTGATTCACCCATGCGATATATTTCCTCTAGTGCATCTGCCCAAATGGCAGGATCGGGCGTTCGCAGCCAACCTGTTCGCTCCTCCGGCGGCTGGTCAATGATGCTCTCCGTCGGGCCACCACTGTTGCACGCTAGAACGGGCAGTCCACAAATCATACCCTCGATGGGACCGATACCAAAATGTTCGTTCGTGGGGGTGTACAGCAGCGCAAGCGTGGAAGAGGATTGAAGTAGCGCGGACCGTTGTGAGGTGGTAAAGTTCAGGAGAAAGAGGACATCTGGTTCGTCCGCAGTCTTGTCTGTGAACGAAGCAGCACTAACTTTGGATTGTGGAGGTACGATGACGTCGAATGAGAGGTTGTTTGATCGTGCACGTTCGACGAGACCTTGCAAGGTGCGAATGTTGTCCTCGAGTCGGGGATCATAGCCACCTACGCGAGAATGAGCTGGTACTCGAGTGAACAAGGCGCGAGTAACCCCTACCGGCAAGAACGAGGCGCAAGTTGTGAGATAATTGTTCCATTGAATTTTTTTCACGAAGGAGAGCGAATGCATCGATGGCTAGTGCTACATTCTTCTTCATCTCAAATCGGTTCAACGAGATCAACGTAGGTCGCCGCCTTGATACACTTGTGAGCAGCGTCGAAAAAACCGCGTAAAACTTGTCTTACGACATCAGCTGGATGATATCCAGCGCTGTCCAGTTGACGGGTGCCTGATACGCATTGATGTTAATGCCTGGATAAACGACCTTGGGCGTCGACGATATGGAACTGAGATGAGCCATCGTAATGCGTGCGGTAAACTTGGAGTTGGCGACGATCGTGTCAGCCTGCCCTACGAAGACGCACATGTAAAATGTCTGAAAAAAACACCAATGTGAGCTACTTACGCGTCGTAATCTCCTCGAGCCAATCCATCGGATAACGATAGAGTGCCTTGAGTACACCAATCTTCTTTTTTTGAAAGGCACCATCGGCAAATGCCCCATGCGCGAGCAACTTGTCAGGAAAATGACAGTAGAAAAGGACACGCTTTCCGCTGAACATCCGAAGGAGAGGTACACATGTTGAGAGTTGGTCTACAAAGAAGACGTCATGGTTGTGTGCGGTGGAACGAAGGAAAAACTGTGTCAGAGTGAGATGAAGCTGTCGTGCATGTGCAAAGAGGATGTGGAATTTGCCACGCCACGCCCGCGGGAAGGGCGAGACGATGTGGTGCACCCGAAGAGTACCTGCCGGAGAAGCAAAAGGCATTGAGATAAGGTGAGGAAGAATATGTGTGTGTACGGTTACCATCTCGGGTTTCGTCGAAACAGTGGCTCGGGTCGTGGTGCGAGGTGTAGATGTCAACGGTGTGACCGAGGGATTGCAGGCCCAGCGCTGCGTCGACGACCAGCCTTTCGGCGCCGCCTAAGGGAGCGGTTCGGTCATTCCGTTGTGTTGTAGAGGCACAGAAGCGCACCGATTCCCAAGTCTGGATGGATGAATGCGATGCGCAGTTTCGGCGGAGACCCAGGGGTCATCTCGAGCTCTGAGGCAGCCCTTTGTGAGCGAATCGCGTGGTGAAAAGACGAGACAGTCGGTCCGCCAGTACTGCTCTATGGTGGCGGTTCAAGTGTTGGAGTTGGATGAGATTGTTATTGCACATGGCTGTCAAAAGTCCAAGCAGAGCAAACAAACGTGTACTCGTCATCATTTCTCACTTCGTCTAGTATGTGCAACCACCCTCGATATTCAATAACAATAACTTCCAACGTCTTACACACGAAGGTCGATCTACGCGTTGACACGTTTGCACATGGCCCGCACGAAAAACCATTCGCTTCTCCAACGTGACTTCCCCGACTGACACCACCACCGCAATTCGGCGGCTTCAAGTCGTGGGCGAGCTAAAATTTGTTAAAATCGATGGGCTTCCTGAAAGTTTGACTTGTGACCCCCAACATCATCAGTACACTAAAACTCATCTCTCTTCCTCCTCGTACGCGGCTCAAGTACATCCACCCTTAGCACGCTCTCCAAACTCCTCAGTGCATTCACAACCTCGTCCCTCTGCGTCCCATCGTTTGCAACAGGCACAGTAAACACAAGCACGTCCGGCAATTCGCCAGCCGGGTTGGCGTATTGGAGATGGTGGAGAGCAGGATGGGAACGTGCGATGTTGGACGGGTTGGAAAGAAAAGGTGACGCGGTCGCAAAAGTCACAGCGAGATTCATAGCGGATGTTTGCATCGTGGAGACTCTCAGCGCAGCTGGAGATTGCTGGATAATGAGATCCGATACAGGCTACTCCTGTCGCTGTGGTGGTGTAAAGTGAGCTTGGATCGTTGGTAAGCGACATCGAGTAACTGGCCTCCACTTACCAGCAGAACGCGCGGATAGCACTTTCAAAGGTGGTATAATGATCACTCGTTCGTCACTTGATCTCTGAATCAATT
This sequence comes from Pulveroboletus ravenelii, assembly GCA_038090235.1. Classification (NCBI taxonomy): domain Eukaryota; kingdom Fungi; phylum Basidiomycota; class Agaricomycetes; order Boletales; family Boletaceae; genus Pulveroboletus; species Pulveroboletus ravenelii. Next base: position 35,553 of record JBBPMH010000194.1, on the reverse strand, counting down.
TGAGTTTATGACTGACAGGCTGTTCTATGTTTACTAATGTCACGCCGGTCTTGTGGCCACTACCTAGGCTAACTGGCAAGCTGCGAGCATTCAAACACTACATTGCAGAATATTAAACGACTGCATATACACCTCCGAGGCATTTTCGAGTCAGATTAACTCGGCTTTGGGGTGATGCTCGCGATTTTTAGGGGACAAAGAACACTGAGCTGACGCACGACAGAAGCAGTCCGGTCCAGGAAAGAGGTGGCTCTACAAAGGTTGTGTGCAACGCAACTCCCGATTGCACTCTCACGACACCAGCGCAAACCACGCTGCTAGACACAATCCCATCTACGTCGTGTCCATGCACTGATTTGAACTTCTTTGCAGCTCGAGTGACACACTTGGCCGAACTCCCAAGTCTACTGAGCTGGAGCATTTTTGTGTGGCTGATTTGGTAGTCGTGGACGTCACAGACATCCAGACGCTTTCAGGCTGTCTGATCGCGGCCAAAACTAGTCAGTCCAAGTATAACATTCAATACAAAGCTCCTCGTACCTGTCAGCAACACGCCCTCCTTGTCTTCTATCCGAAACGTGGTGGGCTCCATAAACGGCTGCAACGCGCGCACGGCAAACTTGGTATGTGTCCTGAGTAGGCACTGGACGTTCTGCTCGTTCATGAGCTGTACCACCTGTAAGGAAGGTACGCCCGACCTCAGTTCCTCCAACAACGTAAACAGCGCCTCATATTCCGGTTTCGGGGATTGTACCCGAGTGACTCCGAGCCCCAAATAGGTGATGGATGGAAAGACGAGATGTGGGCGGACAAAGGATGAAAAGCGGTCCGAATTGATGGTGAGACGACGTAAGCGGGGGCATATCTGCGTGAGGAGTTGCAGGTGACTTGGGACATCGATTGAGAGGCTGGGTACATAGAATTGGACCGAGACGAGTTGGGAACTGTAAATATCAAGCAGGTCTCTCCAGTGATAAAGGTCCCGGTTGAGGTCAAGGATGAGCTCTTGGAGGGCCGAGGGCCCGGGATGGCAGCTGGCGTCGGGATCAAAGTGCGGGAGTAGGTGATTGTAGGTGGTTGCGATTTGGACTGGGATGATGGCGTGTAGACGAAGTGCGCTTACAGTGAGTGGGATACCACCATGCTGAAGCTCCCTAGACCAAACCAAGCGAGGACAATTGAGAACCCGGAGCTGGCTGCACTTGGCAAGAAGGTCGACAATACGAGCGGCAGACGGCTCGAATCGGGTGGAGGACCAATCTAGGACACGCAGCGATGCTGCGGAGTGATGGAGTGCGTCCAGAATATTATTGGGGAGATTGGTACCAGCATAATAGCTTGGGGCGATGGCGAACGAGACGATGGCCAGATGTCGCATGCATGTTATGAGCGCTGCCAGCGAGTTGAACTCGGCGTCGACGTTCTCGGCGTGGTCGCGCACGGCGATGTCCAGTCGTTGGGTGTACTCACCGAGAGGTCGCGTGCCGACGAGGGTGCCTCTGCCCGCGGCAGAACGCACCAGCGTCGTTGAGAGCGAGTGAATGCAACGTGCTCTACCGATGTAGACGGATGCGTAGAGATAGGGCACGGCGAGGTGCCACCATTGTTTGCAAACGCGGACGAGGGCGCGTTTGGTGATCAGTGCATCGCGGAGGGCGATGTTGGAGGATTTAGTGCGTATGGGCCCGGCGAGGCTGACGTGGGCATAGACGTCGGGGATGAGGGTGCCGGGGACGTCTGTGGCATGGTGGAAGATGGACAACCAGAGCTCGGGCGGGAGTGTGGGCAGGTCAACTTTGTGTTTCGGATCCATATTGGTGGCTGTGCGGAATTGCGACGATTGAGTCCGCCTCTGCTGTGATGACAAAGTTGTATCAGAGCGTCTTTTCCCCGACCCCTGCTCTGAAAGACGTCGATGTCTCCCCCGACCGATCTTGAGCGGGTCGTGAACGAAGAAATCAAGTGCGTATCGCCCACTGTTGTCGACTTCTCACTGAAGCCCTACAAACCCCTAGAGAATGGCATTTCCGTGAGCCATCTAACCATCCTGCACGGGTCGTTTCCAACACGAGCGTCTGTTGTGTTTGTGCGTTTCATCTGTAGATATATACTTTCATCAGCACAATGCGGATGAGCATCAGGCTGCGCTTGAGTTGCGTGATGCTGTCTTGCGTCTCCGGCGCGATGGGGCCTTTGTCGCGGTTCCCTTCTTCCGCGTCAACAATGATCCGATGGGCCCGCACCCAGTAGGCGAGTGACATTCGTGCGAGACTTCCAAGACCCTCCAGCTGAGGCGACGTGCATAGGTTCTTACGAGATATGGGTCCCTTCCACGTCATTCGCCTCTGTGTTCTCCTACCTCTGTCAGCACAGAGGTGGTCTTAGGTGAGGGAATTCCCAGGACATTCCGTAGGCCTCCCTTATGCTAAAGCTATTAACAAGCATCCTCGTCCACCCTTTGACTCGTGAAATAGTTCGTTCTCTACTCTCTTCTATTGAAGCAACTGACTTGACCTACCAAACCTGTCCCTGTTCAGAGAAAGTAAGTTCCAGCCGTCGGTTCTAGTACAACTTGCTGATGCAGTACTATGCTCTTAGGGACCACGAAATTCGTAATGCATGGATTGGCCCTCCTTATCCTCTGGATCTTTACCAACTGCCCGACCTAACCGATGATGTACCCTTGCAGTATCCCAGCCTCAGTAAGCATACAACATGTACGAATGTAGCTTTCCCTAAGGCGTCACCGTAGAACTCGGATACTCGGCACCAGAACCCGATTTCACGCTTGAAGATCGTCGTCGGATCGGTGCGAATGTAGAACGGATTTTGAGGGGTGAGAAGGAAGCCGCCCGGGCCCCCTGAACCCCAGGCATACATTCAAGGAGTTCCTCCTCGTCGATGTAGATGTACTGAGGGAATGAATACTTTATTGGTGTATGATATCAGGCTTGTATATTTATCTGTTGAGATGAGCGAAAGTGTACATGTGATCTGTCTGATCTATGTCGAGCGCCGGCTAGATCACAGAGGATCGCGATAGTCTTTCGTGCATATTCTACCATTTGGTATGGTCAGGGTCCCTACATGGCTCGCTGGGATGCACATTCATGAAGAGATCACACGAAGAAGGTGGACAGGGAAGACGCTCTCTCTCAATTTATTCATGTCTCGTAGCCTAGGTTTTATATCTACTTGATGACAGCTATTTCCGAAGCGTTGTGCCTGTATGTTGGTAGTAGTGCTGTGCCGGCCCGGCCTGAAAGCCGCGAGCCGGCTAAGCCGAGCCCTCATAGGCCGGGCCGGGCCGAGCCGTCAATGGGGCCTGGGTGGGGCTCAGGCCCAGTGAAAACTGGTCATGCGAAGTCATGTAATTCTCTGTTTGTTCATGATATGGCAAATATTTTTCTGTCAGAGTCTGTAAGTCTATGTGTGAGGTGTCCAAGCCTGAATTCTCATGCTGCCCATGCCACCCTGCATGCCATCCTGGCATTTTGCCAGTGCCACATGCCACTGTTGCACACTGTGCATGTGTGCATGGGTGGCTGCGACAATGCTCCTCCACTTCCTCATCACATGTAGCTAATCTCTTACCTTTACCCCATGGCACATGCTGCACATATGTAAGCCCCATTGGCATACAGTCATGTGCACCACCATATATCTACCACTGATCCTTGTAGAGGCTAGTTGTCCTTTGTCCTGTACTTCATAGTCCCCATATAGAGCATGGTCCAGTTCTCTCGTGCCCACTGTTCTCAGTGTTCCTGCCATTGGGTGACAGGCTTCCAACATACCAAGATATTTCAAGATGAGAATACAGTGTGCATTGAGTTACCTCTCAAACACCAAGAGGTATACCATTTCACCTATTTTTCTGAGTTTCCTGGCCCCTTGGTAAGCTATGACTTGGCTAGATATTGGCTCTCAGCTAACAAAACACATACCATATCATCACTGAATTTGAAAGCTTTAGGTAACATCATATAAGGTGATTATAAATCTTACATTTGCAACAATCCTAATAATAATTATTATCAGGTAGCTAATCCTATGTACAAACATATATAGGTCAGAGTCCACTGATAATAACTAGAAAAATGGTCTGTAGCTGTCCTGAGAGCCAATTCTTCATGCAAATTGGATTTTATAAGCATCATTAGCTTTAGTCACCTTATGATGGAATTCTGCTAGTATATTTTGGTTTTTGTTCAAATTATATCATCTGTTAATCATATGATATAACAATACTAAGGACAGTGTGATTCCCAATTCCTTGAAACATTTCTCAATGCAAATCTTTATCATTTGGAATAGAAATATCTCTGAACAAGATAATGAATATGCAAATATTATATATGTTCTAACATCATTATTGTAATAGAATCCAACTACTAGACTGAGGTCTCTGTTCATACTATGCCATCTTATAAGAATGTGATATAGCAATATAAAGGATAATGTGATTGTCAATTTCTTACATTTTTATAGAAGTTTTAATAGGTTGTGTTTATTTTTTTGTATTGTGATTGATGAAAGAATGAATATAATATGGCACAAGCATTCTGATAATGCTATAATAATGAGAATCAGCTTATTTATTATGATCTTCACCCATACTATATCATCTTATCAGTATATAATACTGAGAAACAATGTGATTGTCAATTTCCTACAGCCTGGTAAAAGTTGGGAAGAACCATCTTTGTTATTTGTTATAACACTTTACACAGAGTAAAAGATTAGTTATATAAATGGTAGGTGTTCTAATTATATTATAGCAATGGAATTCAGCTGCTGCATTTTGATCATTGCTTATTTCATATAATTTGCCAGAAGTATAGCATTTATTTCACTTCTGAATAATAATATGAGAATTATAGAAGTATCAATTTATTAGTATGATCTTTATAATGATTGGGTTGGTTGCTAATCCACTCATAATTGTTAGGCAATGAAAACTGGCTCAACATTGTGTTAAGTTAGAGATTAGATAAACACTGCCACATATCCTATATAATATATAGAATCTGATAGACTTTCCATGGGTCTGAGACAAGCTCTAAATATATTGGCATCTAATATATACATGACAACAATAACACATTATCCTATTAAAATGGGATATATGAAAATTGATTCCAGATCAGTTATGTAATAATCATGTAGCATGCGCAGGTACTCTAGAAACTTCAATGGATGTGCGCTGGCTGGCCAACCGCGCAACAGATAAGGAGGCAACAACTTCGTGGGAGCGAGGAATGTCTCGATTGACACCAAAGACTTTCCTGTTGTACATCATTAGTATCGAGATCAGAATTCAAACCGTGATCACATACCTATTCCACCACAACAACAGTTCCTGTACTCGAATCTTTGCAAGCGGGCCCGGGGGAGCTTCGAAGTAGCTGACAATATTTTGATAAAACGTACTGGCAGCGAAATCGCCATCAATCATGCGCCAGCACGTTAAGTTGGATAATGCGAAACGAAGCTGTGATTCCCCATCAGTCAGTGAATACACACCTCTCGATATTGGCATTACCTGAACTGCAGCGTATGCGATCGCCTGCGGCTTGACAGAACGCATTCCGATGAGGGACGCTACATGGGAACGAGGGCTTTTGCCGGTCATCGAGCGCGTCTGTCTCCGTGTCTCAGGGTTTTCGCCTGCAATAACCTCATTAGCAGAAGAAGGGGAGGTAAATATTTGTTTAAACGCCTGTGTTTACATTCAGGCATGTGTCCACTGTCCAGAGTAAGACTTTACCTTCAATAATAACGTCGATTTGAATAGCCCCTTCTCGACATTGTTGGGATCGTACTGGTATCCCGTGTCATACAGAAACCTCGGCCAAGACCCCTCCGTTACTAGGAACCGCGGGTGGCGCTCGCGAATATTTTTCCTTACCCTGACGACAGTTAGCAGTACAATGAACAAACACAAATTTAAACACATACTCGGCATCATCCCAGTTGTACTCGATTGGGCAGAGGAGACGCCCAGTAACATCATGCTCCAATCCACGATCAGACTTCAGACTAGGTGAGATGGGAGGGAAAATGGGGGCGTAAAGGTCAACAAGCCAGTTGATGACTTCCTTTTTCAGGCCAGAGGCGTCGTCGCCCCGAGCGCCATCACCACCTTTTCACAGCTGAGTATGTTAGAATAGCGAGAGTAAGGACCGCATATTCATCTTACTTCTTTGAATATCCGCTCGAGTTCGTCTGGCTCGCAAGTCGTCAATTTAGACTTCACCCACGGAAAAAACTCCAGGAATTCTTGAAAACCACGGTAGAGATGGTCGTGGCTATGAATAGTTAGTGCTATCGGAAGGATGATAAAATAGCACACACCCTGGAGAATGCGGGAATGGCCCGGAGGGGTGACCTTGGTCATCCAGACCTTGATCCACGATTTCTGCCCGTCGATCGTATTCGCGGACGAGGTCAACCGGGTTTTCGAATAAAGAGACGACTCTCCTGAACGCGCGACCTTTGTTGACAATACTGGCAGAGTTTCTAGAAACAGTCGGGGTGATCAACTCGAGTAGGTGGGATGGAACATTAACATTTAAAGACTTACGACCGTCTCGCCTCCTTGCTCGAGCGGAGTTGCTCAACCTCAACCTCTAACTCCCTAACTCGGCGTCTCACCCTGGCTTGCTCGCCTTCGTTGCTGCCAGGTGCAGACATAGAGCTATCTTGGAGGCCGGTGGACGAGATGGACATAGCAGGAACCTGTGCAGTGGACATGAGCAGATCGCAAGTAGAGCAACAAGTAGGAAAGGTGGGAGCCAAGTCGAAGTGGTTAGTGCCACCGTTTGAGAACGACTCTTGTATGGTCTGCGACTTGAATGTGTCACTATAGCGATATAGCTTCCGTAAACTCCCAGCCGCCCGAGGACCAGGTAGTATGCCATGGCCGTAACGTCATCGTATGTCGATGCTGGGGGAGTCTCGAGAGCCAGCTGTCAAATAAAATTCAGGGTCTTCCAGCAGTCGTGACAGGTTAACCGCGCACCTAACATCAACCTGAAATGCCTTCCCTCGCTAAGCTACCAGATCAAGATGTAGTCCTGCGATAGAGTCTGGTACCAGCCTGTGTGAGGTGCCGTATGCAAGATGACTCAGATCAGTAATCTATAGTAGACGGTAGTCGTGAGTACTCGTAAGACAGAGAACTGTGGTAGCAGAAGGTTACCACAGTATGAACGCGTGACTGCTACTGGTAGCAGCGAGTTGGTAGCGACATTGGTGCCGAGGGCCTGACCCGTTTACTCAGCCATCAGTCCCTTATTAGTCATTGATATTCCCACAGATATGATGATTATCAATGGCCGCCCCTGTAGCAGTAACCTTGCTCGAAGAGAGAATATGTGTTCGATTGCGTGGAGTTCAGACTAGACGACAAGATAGGAAAGAGGACAGGTGAAAAGAAAACGATGTAGGTAGTCAGAATTGGAATGCGATATCGGACGAGGTGCTGCCCTCCTCAGGCTGGGCATCCAAGTATCCATACTCTAGACTATAAGCACGGGAGGTATATGGAAATCCCAATCCCATTTCCGGTCCTGATCCCGACGCTTGTGAGACAGTGTGTGTGTTGACGTCCACGTATGGCTTGGCCTGCTGAGGTGGGGGGATGAATACCGGCGCGACTTTTCTAGGTGACGACAGGACAGGAGCGTTCAGTTCTATTTTTTTCCTGTAGGACTGCCGTCGACTTGAATTCTAGAATAAATATGATGTACTTACAATCCCTGAATGTTCAACCAGTTGAGTCGAGCCTTGAATTCCAGACCGATATCAGGGTGGTTCATGTACTCTAACAGTGCAGTGTGATACGCGTCATAGATTGGACCGTAGTCATCACCAGAAAATGGCACGGCGTTTCCGGAATTGTGTCTTCGGCCGGTTGCAACACGGCGGCAGGCACACAGGAGCTGAAACAGTGCTCGAAGTTCAGCTGATGGCTATACAAGCCGCAAAGAGAAGGCGTACCGCCGTTGCAGACAGCGCGTACATTTGAGTTGGTGTCGTATGGTAAGTCGCCGAGAAATGCTTGACAGGAGAAACGTTATTTGTATACCAAAAATCAGTGTGGAAGGACTCGAGCGTCGAGTTACCAAACCATCGAACAACAGCGCCCTGTATGATCATTGGTCAGAAAGAATGGTTTTCGTCTAGAAAACTTACTGTGGCATCATGTTCGTTGAAAAAGAATGTCGGTTTTTGGTGGTCCGAGATCATGTCGAGGTGATCGGTCTTCCAAGCTTGATATTTTGACGGATCGTTTAACAACTCAGTGTCGTCCGTCGTGAAAAAAACCTCCGCGTATTCTTCAGCGTACTTAACCGCTTTATTGCGCACGTAAGTCGGCTCCTTGAGGATCTGTAACAAACTACATCAGCGGCACAAGGTAGAGGGGGCTGGACGGTGTTACCACGGTTTGCATTTCGCGCGTTAGTTCAACCTCTGTTACAGAACGTTAGTACATAGAATGCAAATGATGAACTACCCACGTTCGCGTAGGACAGTGTTTGCTTCTAAAATCGCCTCCCGTATGGAAGCATTGTACACGTTGCGTGCAGTGTCACCGTATGGCCACCCCAACTCTTTCACCATGTCATTGGCCAAAGCACGCCGGGCATACGTCAGAACACCCCTCACATTTGGTGCATACCACCCTAGAGAATTGGCGTCAACTTCCTTCTTGTAGGTCCCTCGAGAGGCACGGCATCTTGAAATACTGTCACCCCCATTCACAGATGACAGAGACGAAGGCGCGCGAGATAGCGAGGAAGACACCGATGGGGCTGAATGGCGGGAAGGGACAGTATACAGCGAGTCTCCGAATGCACGAAGCCGGTTCTCGGACGGGGCTCCAGAAGCACCCATTCGTCTCCGAGAGGATGGAGCAACCTCATTTTCAGGCCTCGGGACCTGCTTGGATGTTAGCAAACAATGTGCAGATAATACAATCCCCTTACCCCGATGAGATCAGCGGCATCTTGCAGCCTTTGCTGTGTAGAGTAAACTGCAGATTGGACTGGTTGCGGCATGAATGGTGAAGTTTGTTGAGTGGTGAACCATTCCGCTTGGGTAGAAAGCTGCCCGTCCGCAATGTCATGACCTGGGTAGCTGTCATTGAACACTGAATCCGAATCAGCTTGGGTTGAGTAGGTGCCGGTGGTCGCTGACACCGGTGAGGTGACCCATTGGTGGTCGGGTGGAGCATGCCCCATGTTAAGAGGATGCGGAGGCGGAACGCTATATGGAATAGGTTGAAACGAGGGTACTAGTAAAGGGTTGGCAGGTGTGGACATCAATGTATGGCCACTATCGCCGTGAGCGGTATGGCCTTGCCCACAAATATGAGTGCGGGCACGACGAGACATCATGATTCATAACTGACAGTTAGTTGCCTTGCTTATACATTCGAATTGTACCTTCGCTCTCTGACGCGTGTATGGAAACGGAGAACTTCTCGCTTGCCCATAGAAGAGGGCCATCGATCGGTAAACCATGCCAGTGGCAGAATGTACGTTGCTGCAGATCCCTGGCCCATATTGACAAGGCGAAGCAACTGATCGTATTTAAATGGTGGCCTATACCGAGATGTCGGATCGATCTGCACTGCCTGCCTTTTAATGTCACGAAGGGCGACGGCCAATTCAGCGTTCAAATCAATTGACTCCACCGTGACTCCCAGTGGGAGACAACAAAGTACACCATACATTACATAGCATGTACAGATGCATGATAATGCCATATACTCGGTCGCGCACTGTCTACATAAACTAGGTGTCACTGTCACCGGAAGGGGTGGGTGATTTGTAGTTCCTCTCTTTGGCTTGAGCCGGACATGAGGGCTCATTGCCACTGTCATGTCCAGCACCACATAGCGTGATACTACTGTCCACCAAAGGTACGTCATTAGCGTGCAGAAGGCGCCTTACCTCTCCGATCTGCGACTCCGCTCTTCGCAAACAAGCTTCTGCTTCTTCACACTCATCAATTGCGATGGTACGTATGACTTCAATTTCTTGAAGACGAAGGCGACGATACTTCACATGTGCAGAAAAAGCCAGGTGGCTTGCCCTGGCAAGCTGCAGCATGCGAAGTGAATGAAGGTCTTCAACTTCTTGAGACCTTCTCTCTGAGACCTGCATACAACCACATCAATAATAACTGTCCACACTACAACGCACACACCTACGGTTGTGTACATCATCTTGACCTTCTTACAAGGGTTCCAAGCATTCTGAGGAATGGCTTCTTCGGATGGTAAAGAGACCTCCAGGCGAGAACGTTTTCGTGAAAATGGCCTCCCAGTATCAACATGACAATTGAGGGGAGAGGAGCTGGGGTCTGCACTGGAAGTGGGGGGGGTTGTGACCATCATCACAGGATGTTCTGGGCAAGATGACGATGCACCAATTGGCTGGCTTTCTGATGAGTTTGGTGAGACAGGCATTTGTAGCTTGCCCAAGTGTGAATAGTTCGAGTCCAAGTCATTTGCTTACTAAGATTCTTTGCGGCCCTATGCCACCAGCAGTGTTGGCGCCCAAAATGACCCGCAGTAATTGCTTCAAAATTCAAGGACACTAGTCGAGAGTTCTTCGTCAGTAGTCAATTAAGAGGCTTTCTACACTATCCTTAGTATACAATAATTCAGTCCGTCTCATTGCATTCTATGCTTTGAGTACGACATATATCCCTACCGCCTCATAGATACAATAGCACCCCCTGTACTCGTACTTCGTCGTCCCCATATAGAGCGTGGTCCGGTTCTTTCGTACCCGCCCGGTTCTCAGTGTTTCTGCCATTTGGCTACCCCCGATTTCCAGTCAGCCTATCTACAAGAGCAGCTGTGTAACGTTATCAATTGACAACTCTACACCAGCCGCATTCGAGTGTTCTGATTGGACGTACCAAAAGAAATCGCACTATACCAAGTCAGGTTGAGGTTGGTCTTGCTTGATGGACACCTCACCGAGGTCAGTACTACCAACCTGGGTGAGATGCCGTATGCACGGTGGTCCTTTCCTGGTTAGGGAATCAGAATTTACATATATCAGCCTCCCGAGTAGCGAAAAATCGTGAGGTGCCGTATCAGGACAGCCTAAGTGAAGTACCGTGCGAGTACAGGTCGATAGCCGAGTATCTAGTAGAAGTAGTGGATTCACCGTCTCAGACCCACTTCACGTTGATCGTTTTACAGTATGGGTGAGACGGCTCGAACAGCTATATGGCTTCATCAATGACTCAGCACCCACCTGCACGCTGGCACACCTAGAGAATGGCGTCGTCGGCAGTCATTCGCTATCGCAAAAATATTCGCAAGCCTGGATCCCTACTTGCTGCATATCTTCTCAGGCGACTTCGAGCCAGACGAGCCCGTGCAAAGCATTGTTCGCTGATCAACGCAACCATAGGACGGTCCAGACAATCGGGGTACCAGAAACTGCACAAGATCTTCCTTTCTTTGCGAGCTGCCCATAGTCAAGCAACCAAAGTTCTCCGCACGTACCGCTTGCTTATCAATGACGACTTCAACTGGTACCAACTTAAAGGTACCAATGTGCGCTGCCGTTTCTATTCATTCCACGATGCAGACCTAACCGGCCCATCTAAAAACAGAAAATTTCAACATCAGAGCCTGAGAGATCTATAGATGAGCAAAAACGAAGGTTAAAGGCGAGGTGGCCACTGCCAGTGAGTACCAGCATATGCTTCGAGTTGCAGTCAGAACCTGCCAAACACATGTTTGTATAGCCATGCTCGTTACCCGCCGAGATTCGCCAGCCATTGGACCCCATACAGGGCCTAACCGCAATGGCCGCACCAGGGCGCCAACGATCACCATCAAATTCATGGCGCTCAGCGCAATCATTACCCATGAGCTCGCGCAGCCAAGATGAATACTGCATGTTTGAAAATGACGGTGCCCAACCTCCGCATGCACCTGGTGACTGGGGGCTCTACCACGATCCTAAAGTAACAGGCTACAAGTCACGGGCTCCGTCGAACCAATTTATCCCGATGTCACTTAACTCTGATAATCGTTCAATTCTCTCATATATGTGTCCTCCCCCGTTCTACCATGCACAGCCTGGTATCTAATAGACTGGTTATTACTTTTCACTTAGATCATGGCCTTTGTGTAGATACTTTAGGTTCATTTATTGTGCTCCATTGAGCTAGCCTTTTTTTTTTGAAAAAATCGTATGCTTTTTAATGATATCGGCTGTTCAACAAGGGAAAAGCTTATCAGACTACTGTTGGTATCGGCGCGATGCCATCGGTCTGCATCACGTGATGTGATCAAGTTCCCTGTACCCTTCTCGTCTCTTTTTCATTTCACTACACCTAGATGCATTATCTTCGGGTGTGAACACCACAGAACATCATACTAGCGCTCATCCAATGGCAGGATGCCACCAAGGCCCCGGATGTCGCTTTGGCATCAACACTAACATCACCTTCGGGGGTGCAACAGTAACGACCCTCCATGTTTCCACTCGTCTCGAAGATTGGATCGGAGAATACCCCTCCATGTTAACTTTTTCGTAGGTCAGGGACAATCAAGATAGACCGCAAGCGTGTTGTAGAGCGTGGACGATATGCGTGGTCAGCATCCATCATCACGCCCGGATGTACTCGCCAGATTTTGTAAAGATGGCCGCCGGCTGTCCATCCACCTCTCGAGTCGGTCGGGATTATGGTCATTTATTGGGGCCCTGGTAAAGTATCTGTGTTGTTCTGTATGGGGCTCCTCTTTATCTGTACTCTACAGGTGGAGTTCCCTGCTCGGCAAAAACTCGGCCCAGAGAGCTGATCCCCGCAGAGTAACCACCATCTTTCTCTTTGAGGAGTTTGTAACGTTGGATTACAGGCAGCAGCTTGTGAAGGACTCTGGAGGCAAGCGTCGATTGCCCTTTCTGTTTTCACCGTCCAGCAAATCAAGGCCACAGAAACCTGCTGCAACGTTCTTACGTTGTGGGGTACGTTCCCAACAGTCCAACCCTCCGCACAGACCGTGAGGTGGAATTCGAGGGAATGCTGAGGTCCGACGGTAGCAACACAGTTACCATCTCTCCGACCATGCACGAAGATAGTGACCATCCTGCGCACTCGCATCCAGGTACTGCACACTCCGATCATGTCTCCTCAGTGAAGCAGTTGGAGCACGTGCCCTCGGACGCTCCTCTCACCCCTGGAACCACCAAGCGGCGGTTTGGGGTTTCTATGCACAATCTGTTTGTAGCGCAACGCGCAACCCTGACGCCAGCTGAGTATTCGACCATAGATTCTGGGACACACTTGGCTAATTATGATGATGACGAACTGAACGAGAGTTCCAGCATGAGGGTGCTCACGCCCACTGAGAAGCACGAGCAGAGAGTGTCAGGAGATGACACGTGGGTGGATATACTCATTGCTGCCCACAGCCACAGAATGGGTTGCAGCAGGTGGATCGCCGACTGGGAGGAAAGATTCTTAAAGGTGGATGCTCTAATCCTGAATTGGCGAGTCAGGGAATTGCATTGGTCCTCGCTGGCATTTGTGCACGCTCACCGCTTTCTGGCATCAACCAGTCATGAAGCCTGTTCCAGAGTTCAGACCCAGCCCCTCAGCCGAACCCACAAGATCCGGACGTTGAGTCGGTGATGTCGACTTGGGTACTTTGACCTACATCCCGAGTGGCAACCTGGAACTCTATCTGTACGATAGCAGGTTAGCGCAGACAACTCTGGTGGTGATAACGTACCAGATAGACAGGTATATGGAACGCCTCAAGACATTATCATCCCGGCGTTGGACCTAGTGAGACCGTCTTTTGAGACAGAACGGAGCCAGTATGCTCCCTCGGCATCACCTTCACCCATCCGCGACATAGATGTTCCCAAACTTGGCAATTGTGAAAGGAGCAGAGAAGAGAAGGAGAGCTCGCACTCCCGAGCCGAACCTACGATACTACCACTAGTCACGCAGTTCAACGTTCAACACCGATACCCTCAAGTCTACATGGAGCAAGACTACGTCACTCATCGAAATATGCTGCAAATGAGAGACAAAGCCTCGCCTCCACTACCCCATCCAAGTTCCCGGTTTGATCTACACCATTACCAGTTAAGGACGTAGAACTTTCCCCAGTTTCCCTGGCTGCTGAAGCTCCGTCGCCTGCTCCCACACCCGAGTACGAACCTCTAGAAATTAGGGACGAAACCGAATCTGAGCCCGGAATAGACTATCTGTTAGTACCGGACCTAGATCTATTTGTAGATTCGGGTCGCAACAGCCGGGGTGACACATTCATGGCGCTCCTCTTCATAATGTCATAGAGGAACCTTTACCTTACCTGTGAAGTGTGTCAGATTTCAAGAAATTCTACGCAGTGCTTGTGGCCACCGCTGATACCTTGAGTCGCTCCACCCATTTTTTTGCTTTTGTCTCAGAAGTGATCAAATCCTGGAGTACGCATTCCCACTGCGTTCGAGGACTCTTCAAGTTACATTACACTTGGGGCTGGCACCCCTCTTCTGATCACGAGACATGTAGTCACGTGAATGATATCTTCGCTGGAGGCCAAAACTAAGGCCAATTATTCTTGGGAATGAGCGACGAAGTGATGGATGATTCGAAGTTGTAGACTGGACTTCTCTCGGTGCACGGCCGGAGTCCCTCCAACTCCAATCTGAGCCGCATACTTCTGTGTATGGACGGATGATACTTCGACGATGAAATCCATGGCAGTCCGGCCGTCCGGGTATTAATTCGATCCTTTTCTTGACCTTCATGGAGGCCATATTCTCTTGTGGGGGCGGATGCCCAAAACCACCTTTCGACAACCAACGCTCACTCAACCGACATCGGGCAACGTGTCAGGTTTACCAGGCATCTCTGCACTCAAGCATGCAAAAACGCAGAGAACGCCTTGAAAGGACAAGGATCCCAGGTTACACGGCAGGCAAGCACGAAAGGTGTGCATCTGGCTCGAAGCCAACATCTGAGGCTACTGACGTCGTGGTAAGTATCTGATTTTGCTCCTCAGGCTCCTGAACAATCTGCTCAACGGTTTACTTTTTTCAAATCAGCCCGACGGGCTAATCGCACAATCAGATAGTCCAGCAGTGTCATGCTCGTCCCTTTCGCTGGCAGCATCCCCGGGCTCTGGATTTCAAAAGTCTTTTCCTTTCCAATCTCCAAGCTTCTCCCTTCTTTCGGTGCCTTCGCCGCTTGTGCAGACTACTCCGCCCTCTTCGCTCTCCAGCTCCGAGTCAATGCTCCCTTCAGTATCTCCGGGGCCTGTGCCCCCTGCAGAAACTTCGCACACTATAGGCGACCGCCCAAGGCGAATCACCCGGTTACCCAAACGATATCGTGACGAGTTCCCCCAACCTCCTGCCCCAATAGAAACCTCTGCAGCGAACGTGTTACCCTCGCAACCAATGATCCGAAGAGTTACGCTTATTGTTCACGATACCATCTGTACGGCTGCTAATGCTTTTGGGATCTTTCGGGAGTATCCAGATCGGCCATCATACGATCCTGATGCATTTGTTGCACCCGATGATCTGACTTACAAAAGACGTCAACCACCTGAACCGACAATCCCTCCTTCAGAAGAAACAGGGTCCAAACTTCCTCCCCCGTGGCCGTTTCCAAATATGTCTATCTACCGACTCATGAAGTGGAGGTACTCTGGAAGCATTGTGAAGTCTCAGCAGGAGCTTGACCGTCTTGTTCATGGCGTCCTCCTTGCCGACGACTTCAAAACGGAAGACCTCTCAAATTTCAGCGTGGCTACTCAGAACTCAATCCTCGATGTCCAATGTAGTAGCTCGACTCATGCTTCTGATGGTTGGCGAGAAGTCGATGTGAATATTGACGTTCCCACCCCCGTCCCAAGTCCTTCTGGATCATATCATCAGTCATTCGCGATCAGTGGTTTGCTATATCGACCTCTTGTCGGTGTAATCAAGTCCGCACTCTCCGGTCCGCATGCCAAACATTTTCACCTCTTCCCATTCAAACGCTTTTGGAAACATCCTGTGGACGGCGCTGAGCAACGAGTTTTCGATGAGTTATACACTTCCGACGCCTGGTTGAAAGCCCACAACGAATTGCAGAAGCAACCGAACGAACCCAACTGTAAGCTCGATAAAGTCATTGCAGCGATCATGTTCTCGTCGGACGCCACCACTCTGGCCACGTTCGGAACAGCTAAAGCATGGCCACTTTACCTTTTCTTTGGAAATGTGTCAAAGTACACACGGGCCCAGCCTTCCGCCAGTGCTTGTCATCATGTTGCATTCATACCTTCGGTGAGCATTTAGCATCTGGTGAGCTACTCTGTGACTTAGTTTGTTTGTCAGCTACCGGACACGATCACACAATTCCTTACCACCATTGGCCAACTTACGAAAACAGCGACCCGGCGTTTACTGACACATTGTCGGCGAGAACTTATGCACGCTGTTTGGGACATTATTTTAGACGACGAGTTTATACATGCATACGGACACGGTATAGTGCTGAAGTGTGCTGACGGTATTTTTCGCAGGGTCTATCCTAGAATCTTCACCTATTCAGCAGATTATCCTGAGAAGTATGCCACAATCTCTATACTCATATCACTGACCCCGGCTGGCACAGAGTTCTGCTGGCAACGATCCGTGATGGAGGTTTATATCTCTGCCCACGATGTTTAGTTCCGAAGACCAAACTTGATCACACTGGCTTTCTTCGTGATGTGCGGCTTCGCCTTGGCAACCCTCGAATATATCCCCTCGATAGGGTCAGGCATGCAAGGAACCTTATCTATCAACATGGAAGATCGGTAGATGGTGTCGCGGTACGTCGACTGCTCGACTCGGAGTCTCTTGTACCCACTTTGGTATCATCTATTTTCTGGTTTATTTACAACCCTCATCCTGATGTGCTACAAGAATACGTTCTCTGCGAAACTCCGGAAATTCGACTTCAATCACTTTCTCATGCTGGTAGTGGACCTCATGCATGAGTTCGAGCTTGGGACATGGAAGGCTGTGTTCACCCATCTGATCCGCATCTTGTATGCGGTAGAACCTTCCGGACGGCTGGTCGCCCAGTTGAATGAACGGTATGTCTATGTTGGTATTGTATAGTCTGATCACGCTCCCAGATCTAATATTAGTCAGTTTTCGGCAGGTGCCCACCTTTGGCTGTGGTGTCATTCGTCGGTTTTCAAACAACGCCTCAGAGATGAAGAGATTAGCTGCCCGAGACTTTGAGGACATCTTGCAAGTAAGTGTCTTCGGGTCTCGATTACTATACACTCAGCGATGACAGTGTTCCATCCCAGTCTTCGAAGGACTTTTTCCACAGGCCCACGAGGGGCTAATTGCGACAACATTGTACCGCTGCGCGGAATGGCATGCGCTTGCTAAACTCCGGATGCATACCAATCTATCGCTCTCCAACTTGGATAAGGCTTCCCGACAACTCGGTCACGCTTTACGAAAACTTGGACAACAAACCGCTCAGGCATACCGCACGTTTGAACTTCCCAAGGAATATATGGCTCGTCGGCGTCGAACGCAAGCTGGAGACCCACTCAAGGGCGAACAATGCTCTGGGCCGAAGGCAAAAGGACTCAACCTGAAGACCTATAAATTCCATGCCATCGGAGATTATGGGCAATCAATTATGCAGTTCGGCACTGTAGATTCTTACACAACTCAGATTGTACGTTACGTTCTTGCGTCTCACAATTTTTAAGAAATTTAACTTTCACACAGGGTGAACTTGCCCACCGCCATATAAAATCGCTATATAGTCTGACGAACAAAAACAATGCCATTCGGCAAATAACAAAGCAGGAAGCTAGATGGCGACATTTCCAGTGCGTCGACGGTGGCAGAAAGGTAGTCAGTGGGGACGTATTGCCCCCTTGCGACCCAGAACTACATCACTTTACCTCCGACGTGCTCAGAAATCCCATAGATATATTCTCTTTTTTGCGGGAACACGAAGAGGATCCTGCAGTGAAGGTGGCTCTCTTCCATCCTACCCCTTCGTCACTGATCGCACTATAGTCGTTTATCCAGAAGCTGAAGGACCATCTGTTGTACCGTCTACTCAATCTCGATTTCGATGCGGAGGACCATATATTCACTGATGATCAACGCAACAACGTGCGAATCCTTGATAGTCGTCTCTACTCTGTGGCGACTATGCGAGTCAATTATACGACATATGACGTGCGCAGGGAGCAAGACACAATCAATCCACGTACTCATAGCAATGTCATGGTGTTATCGCGGGAAACCAAACCTGGCCATCACCCTTATTGGTATGCTCGCGTGTTGCGGGTGTTTCGTGCTCACGTTCGTCATTGCGGACCGGACTCGCGTAATTTATCAATACAGGCTATGGAAGTCCTTTGGGTACGCTGGTATGGGATCGTTCCTGGTCATCGCTATGGGCCAACATCAGCACGACTGCCGAAAGTTGGATTTGTACCAGACTCAGACCCCGCTGCTTTTGGTTTCCTAGATCCATCCCTCGTTATTCGGGCGTGTCACCTTATCCCTGCCTTTTCTGATGGTCGTACAACTAGTTTGCTCAAAGCAGGTCCTTCATTCGGCCGGGCACCAGGCGAGGCTGATGATTGGAATGCTTATTATGTGAACATGTGAGGCGCTATCTACCATCTTTGAACCATAGCTGAGTTCGCTAGCTTTGCCGACCGGGACATGTATGTAAGACACAATGGGGGCGGTGTCGGACATTGCCACAACCTCTTCCTGATGAGTGAAGATACTGGTGGATCGGAGGTTGGTGATGACGACGATATGGACACTGATGAGATGAGAGAGGAAGAAGAATCAGACGTGAATCTGGAGAGTGACGAGAACTCCATAGACTCAGATGACAATGACTCGAATAATAGATCACTATCAAGCGATGACGAACTCGACGAGTACGGTGAAGAAGTTGACACCGATACTTTATTTTAGATGAAGGAGCATGTCTGTATTGAGTTCACACTGTTTACAGAGGCAATAGATAGTCTATATGCTGCGATATTTGTGCATTTATTCCCACTGCGTTGCACGGTGTGCGTACCACGATCTATAATGCACGTGCCGCAATATCGTATCGTACTATCTACGTATGTGCACATCGGGGAGTTCACATGGTCCAACGTCCTCACTGCACTGGCGCGCAGCAACTTCTGTCGTCAGAGGTTTCCAAGTATGGAAAGTCCTAGTCATGGCTGAAGCGCTAACGCGTCGGTCTTGTGTCTGGTGTAGTGCTGTGCCGGCCCGGTTTGGCCTGAAAGCCCCTCGGGCCCGGCTTGGGGGCCCGGCCTGGCCTAGAAGCGGGGCTTCGGCCCAAGCCAGGGCTTTCTTCTACATATGGTAAGTCGCGACTCGCTTAAACAATTGGTCGCTCACCACGCTCGTGCCCCTCACCGCACCACCAACTTGGGGCACCCACCACCAGCACAATGACGACGAAGGCACCGCGACAGTGCGATCACCCTATTGGCGACGACGACATGGGCGAGGGCACGCAACGGCGAACCCACCACCAACACAACGACGACACGGGCAAGGGCACCGCGACAGTGCATCCACCACACCGGCGATGACAGCGTGGGCGAGGGTATGCAACGGCACACCCACCACCACAACGACGTTTACTGGTGCCGTGGTGTCGTCGCTTTCTGGTTTGGGTTATTATTTTTTCCAGGATAACCTCGATCAGCGAACGTCGCCGAGGTACAGTGGAACCCATGCACTGCTCCTTGGCATTCGTTTCATTGACGTGTGTGACATATAGATGTGCGGGTGTCTTTCTTGTTGACAGGCATATAGTCCCACCCTCCCGGAATGCAGTGGACAGTGCCAGAACTACCTGCAATTGTGCCTGTGGCGTATGTTGTCGCAGGCATTGTCGTAGTCATCGTCGGGATGGCGCAGTTATCCGAGTGTCCCAATGTCGGTCGCATATTGTTCCCCTATTTCTCGAATGTTCTCATCCTGTCGCCTTAGTTGAGTGCCTTTCCAGCCGTCGGATCGAACAGCTGGGTCGGTTCGTGGTGGGCTGCCATCAAGTTCACGACAAATGCTGCAGATGCGATCTGAGATGGATACAAAAAGGCAAGCGACGCCGTTTCTACCCGACATCGTAACCAACCCCTGAGAACACCCTCAGCACAAAGGCACCCCATTCAAGGTTGCAACTCTCTATCACTGGATCGTCATCGTCACTAGGCGTGCACATATAGAAGAGCTGCGAAACACGCGTGATGATGAATTTTCATTTATGGAGGCTGCGAATGAGGTGGGCAAGGCATCGTATTCAGTTTGCGTCACACGATTCTGAGAGTGCATTATGGTCAGGACTTTAATACCGAGTTCACGATGGGACCTGAGATCATTCACGATCCTTACCATACCACGGTGATACGTTCACAACTTTCTCGTAATATCAAGTTGTTGCATCCCAAGTTGTATGATGAGGTCACCAGGGCCTCCGACGATATTTTGGACCTCAAAAGCAATGGTGACATGTTTCCTGCCACTACAGATACCAGGTCGCTCACAATGGCCGACAGAGTGGAAGAGTGTTCCGGCCTTGAACACTGTTCAACAGATTGTGTGTAGGGCTAGCAATAGGTGTTTCGTCGGTCTTCCGCTGTGTATGTATTCCTAGGATATCATCACCCCATTGCGTTTTCGAGCTTTGATTGTAGGTTGTAACTCGGACTTCATTGCTCTCAACATCCAATACACTATTGATGCCATCAAAGGCGGAATTTTGATCGGGTTCTTCCTGAAACTCCTGAAGCCGTGCGTCCTTGACGATCAGCTATCTATAGAACCTTCCACTCAGATTCTTTATAGCCTGGCTTCCTGTTTTGTAATGGACGTCCCTAGGAACACTAAGCGGGTTTGAGGCATCTTCGTCCGATCATTGAAGAACGATGGAAACACTTGAATGAGTATGGGAAAGACTGGACTGGAAAACCTGTCAGTGGACCTCATTTCCGGGACAGCCATCATGCTTACCCTTTGTAGCCTGATTTTTTATCATGGATAATGGATGAAGGGGGTCCAAATGCCGCAGTTGAAGATCTGATGAACTGCATTCTGGTGGCCAACTTTACCTCTCTTCATGTGCATGGTCACTGTCGTCTATGCAGCATTTACCTCAGACGCTACGCTGCAGACATCAGCCAACGTGTGTGCGATTTCGTTGCTCCATATTGATCTTTTAATCATCCAAAACGCCAGGTCTTCACAAATGCACTCTACAACCTGGCGGCAAATCCTCAGTATGTGCAACCCCTCCGGGAAGAAGTCGAAGGCATCGTTGAGAGGGAGGGATGGTCGAGCATGTCGTTGAGCAAGATGCACAAAGTTGACAGTTTCCTCAAGGAGAGCGCACGCATGGAGAGTATCAATATTTGTCAGTCACTCCCCCCGCCTGCTTCCTTTGCCTCTCACACCGTTAACTCATGCCCACTTTTGTACTCTAGTGAGTATGATTCACAAGGCCAAGAAGGACTATACGTTCTCCGACGGCACCCTCATCCCGAAAGGCACCAGGATCAATGCAGGCCTTATGGCGTTACACTACGATGACATGCTATATGAGAACCCAGAGGTGTTTAATCCGTTCCGATTTTCAGATATGTGTCAAGAGCCTTTCTAGGTTCCTCCAGTTCCTGGGGCACAACCGGTGCGCAACGGACCTCCATGTCCTTGCTGCGATCGCCTCGACCCCTCCAACCCACTGACTCGACCGTCCAGGAATCATCTATACCACATTTCCGTGCATGACCTTTCCTGCGACCAGGTTCCTTGACCTCTTGGCAGTCCCGCGCCTTGTGACCAATCTTGCCACACCTCTGACAGGTGCTGCCGAACCATCTTGGCATTGGCACAGCCACATGCGCTGCCTTGTCAGGTACCATAGACCTTCCTGTAACTGTTTTCGTAGCTACCACCATCTTGTCGAATCGCTCTGTGAGGTATGCCCAGATCCTGTGGGCTGTTCCAAGCTGAAAACATGACATTAAAACCAAGTCTGGCAAACTCGAGGTAATAATGAATTGCACCAGTGTTTCAAGCTGAGGCTCCACATTCGTGGCTGTACTGGTGAGATATTCCCATAGCCCGTGGACCTCAATCACTCCGATGACTTTCTCGCGCCATACCAACCAATTCCCGCCATCTGACCTAAGCTCCAAGACTTTGTCTTCTTCAGGCCATGCCATGGGGAATTCTCCTAGGTTGGTAACTGGGCTACTGAGCACTAGCGGGGCTCATAACCTTTTGTTGCAGTAAAGAGAGGAGTAGTCTGAGGACTACAACAGTAGCACAGAGTGCGTAGAAAGTGATCAAAGGAAAGTGCACAATTGTATTATGTAAGGTGGCACTGTTGCCCAAATATGGGCCCGAAAAGGCACATGCAACAACAGCCTGACTAACATGCAGTGCCAGCGAGTGCCAGCAACAGACTACCAACTAGTGCTGTGCTGGCCCGGCTTGGGGGGGCTCAGGCCTGCAGAAGTTCCAGGCCAGGCCCTAAGCCCTCAGAGCCCTGAATGGGGGTCTGGCCTAGCCTAGAAGCTGGGGCTTTGGCCCAAGCCAGGGCTTTCTTCTACATATGGTAAGTCGCAACTCGCTTAAGCAATTGATTGCTCACCACGCTGTAGAGCACCAAGTGCCTTTATGTTAGTGATTCTGCAGCCCAGCCCAGCCTAAAAGTCCTGGCTTGGGCCCAGCTTAGGGGGCTGGCAGCTTCATGAAATCACAGGCCAGGTTCTAGGCCTGTAAAGCCCCTAAAGACAGCCCAGCCTGGCCCAAAAGCCTGAGCTTTGGCCCAGGCCGCAGCTTTGCACAAGATGCTACCAAAAACAATAACATTGTAGTATGTAAACTCAAAAATAAGCTATCAATTAATGTTGAGCATGTTTTCATCCCACTCGTTGCCAATGTGTTCCCACATGTTGAGGTAGTCATGGAAGCCTTGCAGCCATGGGTGTATGGGATCACCACCACACTTGCTGCTCTGGTTAGCAGGAGCAGCTCCATGCATTGTTATGCGAGGCAGGTTGAGTTGGTTCAAGTAGTCCACTGGGTTGTGGCACATTGGTTGGGTCAGGCGGTTGGTTGAATATGGCCGGGCCTAATGTACCAATTGTGCTGATACTGGGTTCGGGTGCACATCCACAGGAGCCATTTTGCGATGTGGTAGGGTCGAGAGTTCAGGTGGTTGGTTCAGGTAACGAGTGTTACGAGATCGCTGTGAGTCAGTCAGTAGTAGTTGTCTAGCTCTACAGGTCGGTTTGGTAGCAAGCATTGTGGGGTCGCTGCAAGTTGGTCTGTGGTTGATGCTAGCTTTATGGATTGGTTTGGGTAACGAGCATTGTGGGGTCGCCACAAGGTGGTCTGTAGTTGTTGTCTAGCTCTGTGGGTCAGTTTGGTATGTCTTCCCTCTGTGCTAGATAGGGCTCATAACCTGTGAGTGAACAGGGTGCAAGCTAGAGAATTGGACCATTAGGTCCTGTACAGCATAAATATGGGTATATGAGTGGTAACAAGTGTCTAGATACTCACCTCCCATTGGTCATATGAAAGACTGGAGGAGAGGGATTGTACTGTACGATGTGGGAAATAGCAATGCCTAAATATAGTAATGTAACAAGTGTAGGGTTGGACAGTAGTAAGGAAAAGAAGGAAAAGTACTAGCAAACAATTGGCAGGCGAAATGAAAATTTGTATCCACATACCATTTATATTTATTAGCTCTTGCTGGTAACAGGACACACAATCCTTTGCAGGGCTTCAGGGCTTCTGGGGCCCAGCTTAGCTCAGCTCATGGCTTCTCAAAATGGCAAGCCAAGCTCTGAGCCCCACCAAGCCCCTAATGTGGCCCGGCTCAGCCAGGCTTTTTGGGGCCTGGCTTGGTCAGCTCACAGCTTTCAGGCCAGGCCACGGAATCACTACTCTACATTGATATCTGGTGTTTTCCCCATGCCCTAGCTGGTCTACCCATTATCTGTCCATCCATTCTCACCAGTCTGGGACTTGTATTAGCTTAGTCTGCTTCTGTTTAAGGCTGGATCTTAGTCCAGTTTGACAATCTGGTCCAGTTTTAGTCTGGATTGACCCCCAACAAGCCTGGTTTTTTTCGGACTTTCAATTCTTTATTTAGAACATGTCCCCCTTATTATTAGTAAGTCCAGGAACATATTCCAGAATATAAAATCCTTGTATTAGGTTTTAAAATACACTTTCTGACTTTCCTACCTTTTGCATCTTTCCACCTTTCATTGTCCATCATTATTCTGGAAAGTGACCCAGTTGTCTCCAGGCCTACCTAGCCATTGGGAACACCACCATCCACAGTCCAGAGCCTCCCTTGGGTCAAGTCTACACTTGCCCCCTACTAGCCCTCCTGACCTCCCAGTCAGGATTGCTGTTCTTCAATGCTTATGCCCCTCACTGCATGGCCGGGCACCCACCACCACCACAATGATGACAACATGGGCAAGGGCACACAATGGCGAACCCACCACCAACACAACGACAATGGGGGCACCGTGGCAGTGCATCTGGCACACCAGTGACAATGATGAGAGTGAAGGCATGCAACCATGATGAAGGCACTGCAGACAGTGCATCCATCACACCAGCAATGATGATGTGGGTGAGGGCACATAATGGCACACCCACCACTGCAGCAATGACAATGTAGGTGAGGGCATGCGATGGTGCACCCACCACCACAACAACAATGATGTAGGTGAGGGCACGCCATGGCACACCCACCACTGTAGTGACAACAATGTAGGCAAGGGCACACAATGGCACACCCACCACTGCAATGATGACAATGTAGGCAAGGACACGCAATGGCACACCCACCACTGCAATGATGATAATGTAGGCAAGGGCATGCAATAGTGCACCCACCACCACAATGACAACAATGTAGGTGAGGGCACACAATGGCACACCCACCACTGCAATGACAACAATGTAGGCAAGGGCATGCAATGGTGCACTCACCACTGCAATGACAACAATGTAGGTGAGGGCACACAACAGTGCACCCACCACCACAATGATGATGATGTGGGGCGAGGGCATGCAACAGCACACCCACCACTGCAACAACAATGACATGGGGCAAGGGCACACAACAGTGCACCTATCACTGGTGAGGGCATACAATGGTGCACCCACTACCACAACAATGACGACATAGGTGAGGGCACACAACAGTGCACCCACTACCACAACAATGATGACATAGGTGAGGGCACACAACGGTGCACCCATCACCACAACAATGACAACATAGGTGAGGGCACACAACGGTGCACCCACCACCACAACAATGATGACATAGGTGAGGGCACACAATGGTGCACCCACCACCATAACAATAACGACATAGGTGAGGGCACACAATGGTGCACCCACCACCATAACAATAACGACATAGGTGAGGGCACACAACAGTGCACCCACCACCACAACAATGACAACATAGGTGAGGGCACACAATGGTGCACCCACCACTGCAACAACAATAACATAGGCGAGGGCACATAACAGTGTACAAGCTAGCATGTGAGTACACTCGTGATCATCACAAAGGTGAGAGAACACTATATTACCTAGCACGCGAGCACACTAGGTAAACGAGTAAGTTACATCATAGACAATGAATGCAATGATCAAACCTCAGCAATCATCACAAAGGTGAAAGAATGCTGAGGAGAAAGACGGACGGAAACCAGAATCTAATCTACTACATGCTTATGTAAACTGTTGTGGTTCATATTATAACCTGCAGGATGAATGACGAGATGCAATAAGTAACAGTGCACTAACAAACAGCACACCCACCAACATGACAGTGACAACATGGGTGAGGGTATGCAACGGCACACTCACAATGATCCACCAGCCCACCTGCCACCACCACCATGGCTTCTGGGGCCTTGGGGGCTTGGCCCAGCCTGGCCCAGGCTTCACAAAACCCCAGGCCAGGCCCTGAGCCCCAGTGAAAACTGGTCATGCAAAATAATGCAAATTCATGTTGTTGTGTGTTTACATGTAGTATCTATCTAGTCGCATAATTTACTCATAAAGTGGGAGAGTTTTGCATGCTATGGTATGCACCCCAATGGTAGTCCATGTTTTTAAAGCCAAATCATACAGTTGCATCAGCTCGCATAAGTTCTTACTGTGTCCCAATGCAATCGCAGTAATTCACATGTATTTCTCTGCAACTATTGCACCACCCTGCTTTGGTTCTAATCTGCGCCACCTATGACACGAGTACAGGCTATCCAACGCCAAAAAAACAGGTATGGTAGCAGAAAAGTATAAATGTACCTGGTGGAGACTTTCTCTTCAACTTGCATGGTCTGATGTCAGATTAAGCAATGAGCGTCTTGTCAGCATCCTTGGCTGGCACATGAGGCAAATCTACAAAGATGAGTGGAGTGAATGCTTTAAATAGCACTTACTGAGTTCTTAGACAATATCATGGAGTTGTTCCACATATCCAGTAAATTTTAGCATGTCCTGATTTTGTTGTGCAGAGATGGCGCTGCCCAGGGTTGGCGACAGTCTGACCTCAATGGTCTGTAGCATATCATCACTGGTTTGTACTTTGCATGGCATAACATGATATATCTTTCAATCACATGACATTTTGAGATTACCTTGTAGATGCCTATATTGCTAGTTAATGATATTGTCTGGTCACATAAATTTGCTTATGAAATATCATACTTGGTTAGGATTATTGGTGACTACATGGTAATACACTGCATGGGAGAATGTATATCTAGTGAGATAGGTTCTCCATCTGTTATACCACTTATTCATGAGTCTGCAAACCCTGTCAAAGCAAGTAAAGTCACTAGTATTGTTACACTAAGTTGCAATCACATTACATTCAGTGTACAGGTGTTGTTCACCAATTGCCATCTTCATAATCTATGGTTGTAAACTTCAAGGTTGTACAATATATCATATAGTAGCATGATATATATAGGAGCTTTGCCATGTCTGCATTGACAGAGGCTGGCAGCAATGTGCCTTTCAGAGTAAGTGGAGCTGCTACAATTAAAATTGGACATCTAGACTTATGCAGTGGTATTTACACATTTATTCCTACTAGTCCTGCAGAACCTCGATGGTATCCGACATCCGCCGTATGTCGTTAATGTCCGTTTCCCTCCTTGCGAGTACGTATTCTGAACGTAACTTTGGCCACGGAATTGGCCCCAACAAAAGGCCCGATGCACAAGCTCTGTGGGCGAGTCATGTTATCTTCTAGCTTGATATCGTATGTCACGACAGTATGAGCTAGCATCATTGTGAGTTCAGCTGCAGCAAAGAAACGACCAGGGCTAGCGAGGAGGGTTATCGGGCAAACAGTGAGGGATGGCCATACCATGCATGTTGACCGTGTCCAAATGCCAAGTACTCCGCCGAGGCTACAACGAATTGATGCTTCGCACCTTCCCCGTCCTGAGGAGGACCCCCTGGCGAGTGAGCGCGCTTGCATTATAAATAGAGACGCACCGGGTACAGTCAGCGTGTTGCTCGAGGGGAAGCGACATGATCGGTTGGCAACCGACGACGCTGACAGTGATGGGTTGTGGCAGGATGCCGGCAGCCTGAGCGGCAAGGACAACAGACCAGGAAACACGACAGAGGACCCTGGGGACATGCCGGGTGACGACGAGCATTATCCAGATGCATCCACAGAGCCGCCTGACGCTGCTGTAAGCGCAGGGGTGGCTAGTGGGATCGGACAGGCCATGGAGGGTGCTGCTGATGCGAGCGGTGCACTGGACAGGCCACCTGTCACTGCTGTAAGCGCGGGGGTGGCTGATGTTGTCAGACAGGCCGAGGCCAATGAGACAGATGCACTGGAGGAGCCACCTGACGCTGCTGGAAGCACGGGGGTGGCTGGTTGGGTCCAACAGGTCGGCAATGAGTTTGTCATTGAGGTCACAGGTTCGTGCTGTGGAGCGCAGGTCGAAGGGGGAAGCACTGAAACGGGGAGACCACCCGATGACACCAGATGCATGCCAAATGGACCCTCGAGTGTCATGCTCGAGGGGAAGTGGTTTGGGTGTGTGAGCTGTGACACTCGATGTGTCGGCAGCGAGGCACATGGGTCGGGAACTCCAGGAGGCGGCGACGACAGCAGTACCAGGCCGAGGGACCTGCGCGATAGGCTGGAGCATAAGCACAGGCAGTTAGAGCAAACAGGTGAAGACAACTTACCTGTAGTGACTCCAGATGAGATGAGCGACGAGGAAGGCAAAGCACTTGTGCCATGGGCATTGGCCACGTTCCCAAGAAGACCTACCGGTGATGGGAACGAGCACTGGGCCGACCCGAGTGTGCTGCGTCGAGATAGTGGGCCTGATGGTCACCCTGGTGAATTGGGTGACTGGGCAGATGACCTGGGAGCGGCAATGGGTGTTGAGGACGCTGGGACCTGGCCATGGAGGCCACCTGACGATGCTGCATATGGATTGGTCGATCCCTCAAGCGTCGAGCTCGAAGGGGAGAATATTGACCAGCAGCCGAGTTGCAAGCTGCAACGCATGAGCGGCGAGGCAGGACTGCCGAGACCGCTGGGACACGTCGAGGACGCTGGTAGTGTGCCAGAGACACTGTACGATGGGTCAGGATGGGCACGCGAACGACTGGAGCGGTGGGCTGATGAAGACTCACCTTGGCGTGGTCCAGACGAGCCGGAAAGGTCGCGCAGAGATGTGGCCGTGCAGGGTGGCACCCACAGCGACTCGAGGGACCCAGAGTGTGAGTGCAACAGTGGTGGTGGCGATACCATCACGCTATGTCGAAATGGCAGGCTTGGAAGCTTGCTGCGCGAGCTGGGTGAGACAGGTGAGACAGCGGTGTTGACGGGTGAGTCCAGCGGTGAGGTGATTGCACCAGGTGGTTGCCACAGTAGCCAGGAGTGTCCAGAGGATGAGGACGACAGCGGCCGTGTTGAAACGGGTGCGCTGCGTCAGGTTGTTAGGCCAGGGGTCTTGCTAGGTGAGCTGGACGAGTCGGGAGATGGTGACGGTGATTGGAGCCATGATAGGGACGGTGATGGCGTCCATTCGGATGGGGTATTGAGCCAGATGGGTGGTGCAACGAGTGGCGCACACTGCGACTCGAAACAAGTCGGAATGTGACTGCTAGCTGAGGGCAAGCGGTCAGGTCAGCGCTGGTGGTGCAAAACAAAAGGGTTATATACACCTGGACCATCCATTCCACCCAGCCATCAACCCCAGCATCCTATCATGCCGTCAAACCCTCCGCATCGTCGAGGACAATTGAAATCGTCAACTAGAAGTGTTAGTCGGGTTATCATGATAAAACCGACTTACCTCGTTATCCGGGCGTGCCAGGACCATATCGGGTCGATCGGGTGTGCTGGGTTTGTTCCATGTGTGTTGGATATGGTGCAGGTGCAATGCCGAGTTGCGATTTGCGTTGCTGACGGTGTTAGAGGCGATCGATGGTGATTGTGCACAGAGAGACGAGCGCAAGGTTTAGCCGAGCCACAACTTCCATATCAGGACGAACAGGCTCACAGACACTAGCTGAGGCACAACTTTCCTTATTTGGACATCGCTCGCACGCAGGACTTTTGGGATGCACGGACACATCAATTCTCATTCGTTTTACATGTTTTTTTTTCATTCGGAATGAAGCCTTTGCATTTGTTGCTGAAGAAGGTATTCATTTCAGTTTCATTCTTAGGTATTATTTACAAGGATGGCCACTGTTGAGTGGGTGTGTTGTTGCATGTGCCTTTTCAGGCCCATATTTGGGCAACAGTGCCACCTTACATAATACAATTGCGCACTTTCCTTTGACCACTTTCTACGCACTCTGTGCTACTGTTGTAGTCCTCAGACTACTCCTCTCTTTACTGCAACAAAACAGGCCAAGCATGGCTTGTCCATATCTCCACGCTGGCACAACACACATGATGAGGCTGGTAGAGCAACATGATTCCACACAGTACATACTGGTCAATACCACAAGTATGTTCACATCTTCAAGTTGATATCACCTTGTAGCAATGTATGGATCCTGCTGGGTCTGTTCATGATCAATATCATATATTAATTCCATCAATGATGCAAAGGTCTGGGGAGTGCCCTATTCCTTGCCTGAGCCCACAGCTCAATTTCTTTTGTGTACTCTATACTCCAACAAGATACTGATCTGATGTGCACTATATGGTACCTCCCTATTCAGAAGAGGCACAAATGGCACCAGAAAACCACCTAAGCTGGTCCCTGGTACATGGCCTAAGGTGTGGAAGTCATCACCACTGCAAAGGCACCTGGGCAGCCAAGGGCTAATGAGTCACTCATCTGTTGGAACTTGAACATTTTCCAGTTGCTTTTCCAAGTCTTTCATCAGTTGTTTTATTGTAGTATCCACATTTGTCTGTGATGATGATGATGATAGTGATGATGGAACTGTGACCTCCTAAAAGATATGTTGACTGCAAATACCCTTTGCCTTCATTCTTTATGCCTTGCAGGATTACCAGACATTAGGAATGCTTGCATATGAAAGCATCACATATGGCCAGTCCATGTATGACAGATCTTGGTCTGGTTGTGTTGATACCAGTAGGAAGTGAGGGTGCCAGTTTTAATTCTGTGATGATTGTTTCAAAATGTTTCAAAGAAAATGCAGACAAGAGATCTGGATGTCTGTTGATGTGGGTTCATACAGCAGATGTGAGTATTGCCTCCTTGCAAAGCTGGCAGATCAGAAAGTGATATTCTGCATTGACCACCAGATTTAGACTTGTCAAGTAGGCATATTGAATAAAATGTGAATCATCCGAGATGGTGGTGTCTTGAGATGTTGACTGCTCTTGTATAGTGATAGACTGATAAACAAGGTTAATTGTGAAAAAAAAAATTGCCACAAAAGAAGGTCTTGTGGGAGATTGAGCCATATCACTCATGGATTTTGAGCTAGTCATCTGTGAAGAATGTGCCATAAACTATGAATGCTTTTTTGGAAAATATATCCTACCATGGCATCCTCATCTATAAGCATAGGTGGGACTGATTTCATAGCTTGATCTGAATTGAAAGAAATGCTCTGTAACAATGATTGTAAAAAAAAGTGAGCACAATCTGTTGCCAGATTATGCTGGCTTACATTGTTGGTTTCAATGTGCAATTCTAATGATGCCTGAGTTTATAATATCAGTATCTAGTTATATGCCAAGCTCAAAACTTACCTTGGTAGCATCCTGGCTGATGGTGTTTGCCTCTGCAGATTGCTTACATAATCCCATGAAAATCATAACAATGTCAGTTTGAGACATGAGTGACTGACTTTCTTTTCTGGCCCTATCCAACTTGTCCCTAGATTTTTCATGTGCTTTTGCAAGGCATCCACAGTGGTGAACCCCTGGCTCTTAGGACACTTGCTATGTGAACAATAGCATGAAAAGATACCATTCTTGTCTCTTGTGATAGTGATCTCCTGTCTATTGTAAGCAACAAAGGAGACTGTCTTAACATATTTCTTTCAGAGCTTGTCATAGAGGTTTTTGTTGTCAAACTCTAGCCCACATTCCTTGCAAATTCTAGGCATGGATGGGTATGTGTGATAGAAAGTGAGATGGTGGTGGTTTAAGGTCAAGATGGAAAATGAATGACTATTTTTCTCATACTTGTTTATTTGGACTTGTATATGTGTATTATTTTTTTCTTAAACAGGTTAGACACTATTTCCATTTTTGGACTTATTACATGGGGGTGATAACACTGACTGGGGGGGAGCCCCCTCTCTCAAAAAGAATGATCACTTTGGGAAAGTAAAAAGGTATCTACATATATAATCTGTCGACAGTTTATGCTTGAATGACATTATAGGGGGGGGTGACACTATTTCCATTTTTGGACTTATTACATAGGGGTGATAACACTGACTGGGGGGGCCCCCCCCCTCTCAAAAAAATGATCACTTTGGGAAGGAAAAAGGAATTTACACAATCTGTTGACAGTTTATGCTTGAATGACATTATAGGGGGGGTGACATTATTTCCATTTTTGGACTTATTACATGGGGGTGATAACACTGACTGGGGGGGGGACCCCCCCCCTCTCAAAAAGAATGATCACTTTGGGAAGTAAAAAGGTATCTACACAATCTGTCAACAGTTTATACTTGAATGACATATACATAGGGGGATAACACTATTTCCATTTTTGGACTTATTACATGGGGTGGATGATAACACTGACTGGGGACCCCCCTCTCAAAAAGAAATATACACAATCTGTCAACAGTTTATACTTGGGGGGGGATTATATAAGGGAGTGCTTTCATGCCTGGCTATAGACAGTCTGCAGCCAGGGTAAGATGATTATTATAGGGTGCACTCCTTTGATATACCTCTTACAGAATTTTACATCCCACTGTTAACCACTACAATGCCATCCAGCTTTTTTTCATTCAGTTACCACACTCTCCCTGGCCCCAACTCATCACCTTTGCTCCTTGAAATGTTAACAATGGTAGTATATGTGACAGGAGCATCTTCTATCCAACATTGATGGCCTGGTTCAGTCATTCCAATGCCAAACAAAAAGGTGCCTCTCCCCCACTGCCAGATGAGCCTTCCATCAACCAGAAGCTTGCAGAAGCACAACTGCATCTCCCCCCTTTAAACCTGGACAACTATCCCCATCTATATCATTGTTTGGCTCTCTCCCTCTCCCATCTACACTGGCTCACCAGAGATGACTTTCTCAGAGCTGTGAATGGATTCTGGCAACATCTCCATATATGCTTCAAGTGGTTTACTATCTGATTGTTCTGTAAGTTTAATGCAGATGATATATCAGCATTCATCACCTGGTTCCTTATGAGTCAAACACTCTGGATTCTCATTGGAATGTAAGATCACCACACTCTGCATTGTTCTGAAGTTGACATTATTCCCTCAGGACCACTTTCTTTTCTGCTGTGTTCACCACTGTGAACAGTCTCAGATTACAGGGTCAGCAGTGTTCCATAACATACACCATGTCTGATTCATCTCTTTTTAGAATATGTGGCCAAGGCTATCAGCAATTATTTGACCAGTGAAACTGGCATCACTATCATCTTTGAGTTGGCAATCGTACCCAAGTGGAAAGACTC
The DNA here is from genome assembly GCA_038090235.1 of Pulveroboletus ravenelii. Classification (NCBI taxonomy): domain Eukaryota; kingdom Fungi; phylum Basidiomycota; class Agaricomycetes; order Boletales; family Boletaceae; genus Pulveroboletus; species Pulveroboletus ravenelii. The sequence goes on along the minus strand of JBBPMH010000194.1, from coordinate 2,299 downwards.
ATGCATCTTATTCAAAAATGTCTACATATCTTGCTGACCACAAGCTATCAACTCTATCTGGAACAAATCTCATCCTCTTTGGTAGAATGCCATTGTGGCATATGATGTGGGCAACCACCCAGCATATAACTATACCATAGAGGAAGACGAGGAAGTTACACAAAGTCATGCTGATGATGATATCAATTACTCCATGTTTGATTTAAACATCATTTTTATAGACATTACTCTCTCTTTGAAACACTGGCTGGATGGCAAGGGCCTCATTGAGGATGCTGTTGTCAAAGATATTCATGGTGTTTTGGGTGAGTCTCTGACATCTAGGATCATTCGGTAGATTCAATCTTGATCACATTCCAGACAGATGATCTGTTTTCTGGGATCCTGACAATCCCTTGGATCCCACTACTTTTCAGAGCACTGCTCATCCCAGTGATTTCGAATTGCACTCACTCCAATTGAAAGATGTGCTTGTAATGGTATATCAACTGGGTAACTTTTGGCCCTACATCACTTCCATCTTTCAAGCTGATATTCAGACTCTGAGCAAGCAATGGATATTCTATGACTTGTTGCACACAGAGAACATTGTAGGGGAAATTGACAACTGCCTGTTCAGTTTACACAAGCCCCAGAGTATTGGATGAACCACCAAATAGGATGTTCAGGATGGAAAGTGGTTGAGGATGGTGAGCATACATGCCTTGATGTTGATTATCGTCCTCACTCTTCATAGACCAGGATCTACATTGATGAAGTGAATATCAATCACATGCAACACTCAACCACCAACCTGACAGGACTGCTTTCTTGGATTACATCCAGAAAGGTTGATGCCATTCTTGATATTAAATTTCCCATATCTGTTCAATGTTCTCATTGGGGAGTTGGCAGATACCATATCAATCACAGTATCTGCATCACTCAACCTGGATTGTATACCTGGTCAGAGAGAGCTTGCCAAACCGCCATTGATTGCTCCCTCCATCAACACAGCTGAAGATGAACCCAACAAGCCAAGGGTGGTCATCAATATAGACTTGCACTTCAGGGATGTGGAGGCTGCTGTACCCCTCTTTCCTCAACACCTATCTTATGTTAACAATGCCCTGATCAGACCCATTGTGGCCTTCATGAAGTGAGTGAATAACACCAGGGTCCATTCTATAAGCTAATCTACTCACTTTACAGCGCACATCATACCCTTGTGCCTATCCACTGCCAGATGATCAAAGATGTGAATGATTTTGAGGGTGCTTGGACTGTAGGTCGTTCACATGTCAAGCAACCCTTGTTATATTGACATGCTTTCCACAGATGTGGGAAAGTATGTTATTTCTGATATCTATAGTACTGTTGTAACTCACCAGGAAATCATCCTAGCTGGATTAATGGATGAAATCTCACAAAAGGTTTTTGATCTTGTTCCAATAAGTCATTAGCAACAGCACTGACCATCTTTGTCATAGGTTTATGATGCCCTTGCATACCATGTTTCACAGGCCAATATGAATCGATGGGTGAAAGTGGTTGGTGTGGAGTCAGCAAATGACTGCCAGTGCAATTCTCTCAGCACTAAGAAATATCATAGATCCTATGGCTTCCCAGCTTCAGGATGCATACTATGTGGATGGGATCCCATACAATGCTCTCCTCCTTCTCAACTTGTAAAGCATTGATATTTACTTGACATGCACAACATGCCCCTTGCCCATCAGGTAGACAAGGTAAAAATCTCACCCTTTTCATGGCGTCCCATTGTTTACTGGATAGGGGTGGTTGCTGACAGGTAACAAATTATACTACCTCACCTCAAAATAGCAGGTTCATGTATCTTTTTTCCACTGCTCAATTTATAAGTGCTCCACTTTGAGCTGACTGGAGGACTACTGGGCATATCTCTCCAGTGTTTTCTTCTCGGATGCCCTGGCCTTCAAACTTCCAAAAGGGATGCCAGCAGCAAAGATGGGTCCCCTCATTCCAACACTTGGGTGGGCGAAATCTGACATACAGTGAGGTGCAAAACTATTGCAATGTTTGACACTTTTACAGTGTATGAAGTATACTGCAATAACCTGTGGGAATTTCACTTTGCTTTGGTGAGATCAAATAAAGTACAAACCCTTGGCTACAACCCTGTCCCCAGGATCATGTGATTTGGTTCACATGCTGTCAAGATACATCCATTTCAAAACAGCAATACCATTGCAATAGTTTTGCACCTTTTGATATCTTGGGTATATTAGTACTTGGTATACCCTCCCTTTGCCTTGAGAACTGCTTGAATCCTTCTAGGCAT
>JBBPMH010000193.1:0-46356 GCA_038090235.1 Pulveroboletus ravenelii | reverse complement strand
TTCTGTAATAATATTTCAGCTGAGCGTAATGAGACATTATTGATTGAGGGGACTTGGATGTAGACTCAGAATAACCAGGCTGACGACTGTTGGAGCATTCTTGCCTGAGACCGCCAGTGCTCCTGAAGATGCTCGCACAGATACAGTGTAATTAATGCAAGAAGGCCGATTCACATCTTTCTTAGGCTCAGGATATCGAACTGTGTTCCCATGCGAGCCTTCAATTTCACTATTCACGCATAAGCGACTTGAGCTCGACCACTAGTCCCTTGGTAAGGACATCCGCTCGTGTTCTCATTCACTGATATCTTATCTCTTCAGCCCTGTAATTTGCATTTCTACAGCATTTCTCGCCAGGTATCAACGCAGGAGTGATATGTACAAGAGATATGCTTGTTTAGGGTCTTTAGTGGGGCCTTCTCCCCTTGGCGCTACCCCTCGAGCTATCTTTCCCGCCACAAAAATACATCAGCGGTGGCAGAGGCAAACCCAAGAGCAATAATCGCAATAAAACACCGAACAGGAAGCTTGGGGTGATGGAGCGCATTGTTCACCATTCAAATCGTCGTGAGTATGGCTGAATTCACTGAGCGCACAGAACTGTGTCATCCGAATGGGAGATGAGGCCGTCCAGTCATAATCACGACCCACAAGAGCTAAGGAAAGTAGTCAGCCCCTCTCGGCAGATGAGGAAACTACTTGAACCATCCGAACCATCCTATGAGCCCACGCACCGAGACGAGTAACATCGAACTCGAGGGGGGCGGAACATGTGGTTGAGCTCCAAACGTCGCACCTAGCGCATTGAGACAGACGCAAAGAAAGTGTCTGATGGCGATAGACACCGAAGCCGGCGTGGAATGCATCAGGCGGTGATCATGACCAACCGAATAAAGCAGAAATGAGAGTACTTACCTGTGGGGGGTTCGAGATGAATCCTGCGGACCATCACATCAGACAACCTGATACGAGCGCATGATGAGTAGCATGCCTGGACCACCCACACAATCTACAAAATGACCTATCAAGGCAGTGAGCCCACTGACATGAAACTCGAAGCATTCAGAATTCCAACACAAACGCAAACTCGGACGTAAACCCAGACTCACGTTGACATCACATAAACCAAAAAGTCGGTCCACAATGGCAATACCGCCCCGCAACCCGCGCCAGTATCGGAGGTCGAGAGAGCCACATACCGCATACGCCCATCATACATCATGATTAACTCCCACCCCGGGTCCAACCTCTTCCATTGTCACTTGCGCATGTGCCTTCATCGCAGCCATGTCCCGCACCGCCGTCGATGTCATCGCCATATTCGTCTGCGTGTTCCTCCCCGCTCTCGCCGACCCACTCTCATCTATGTAGTCAGCAGCATCCCAGCGTACCGCGTCACAGGAGCGTGACCCACCTTTGACGGCTCCACTCGATAGCCTCGATGAGCTTGAGGCATGTCTCGAGACCGTCTGCGCCGACCTCACCACTAGGTACCTCGCCGACTTTCCCAACAGCGGCCTCCACAACCAACGCATCGCACCGGAAAACGCTATCATACTCGCTCATCTCCTCAATCGCACCCTCCTCGTCCCACCCGCTCCCCCCGACCCCAAAACGCCGCGCTACGTCCGTTTGAGCACGCTTTCCTGGATGCTCCAGCTCAGTGATAAGCAGCAGGGGAGAAGCTATTGTGCAGCTATCCCTGTGGACGTGCCACAACCAGATGAGTGAGTGGATCATACGGTATATACGCTTGTCCCATGGGCGTGGCTGGTGGAATTGGGACCAGTCGAGGCCTGGCAGATGCTCATTCGTGCGTCGAATGGGACTGCGGCACAGTTGGAGGAATGTTTTGGGCGCTGGACCCAACGAGACACTTCCTCCCCGACACTAAGCCATACGAGTACCAGTTACGCCTGCACCTGCGCGGGAGGGCGTCAAGTTCCCCCGCGCTGCCCCCCCATCGACACGTCCGCTGCCGCGCCCCAGTGGCTCATCCAGCTCGGGACGCCCTTTGGTTCCTCATGACTCCGACTCCGAAAGACCGAGAACCGGCAGGTACGGGAAGAGGTGAGACGACACATGGTGCTTGCAAATGCGATGTGGACGCTCACTTCCGAGAGGATCGGAAAGGTACTTGGGGGACAGTCGATTTCAAGAGGAGGCTAGTGTGAATGTGAGGCTCATTTGGTGGAAGCTGGTGCATGACGTTCTGGGACCGGACACGGAGACGACACTGGGACCTGAAAGGAATGTTTCAACAAGGATGGGAGAGACGATGGCCATGAACGGTGATGGAAAGGACGACGGAGCAGATGTGAGTGACATGCTAGAGCCACCTGAGATATTTCCAGACATACCCAGTCCACAAGAGTGCTTCATCCCCCACTTTTCACCGAAGCTGCACTGCCGCAACCGAATGCACACAACGCTGAGCCTCCGCCGCCCCAACATGCCCCTACTCATCACGACGGATACACCAGCAGCCCTAGATGATCCGCTACTCGGGCTGCTGCTACGCGCACTTCCATGCATGTTCACCCCAGTGTCGTTTGATGCAGAGACGGGCCATCTTGATCGGCTTCGGAATGGGTTTGAGTACCTAGCCCCTATCGTGGGTGCGTTGGTGATGGGCGGGGCGTGAGCCGTGGTGGGGACGGAGGAGCACGTAGAGAAGGATGTCACACGGGGATGCTCAATAGTGACGAGTACTAACGGCGCGAGCAGAACTGCATCAGTTCGGTGGGAGACGTTTGCACAATGCACGTGTGTGTGCGTCCAGCTTTCCATGCTACTTTAGGAACATTTTCTTTACTACTACTACATGGCGCGTGTCCTCCTCGACCTTGCGGGCTTAGCGACACCGACATCAACATGGAATGGTCCCCGAGGATGACGAATACCTCCACGGACAGAGGGTTTGCGACCGGACCGCCTCGCTGAACGCGATCCCATGAGCGTCAACCCCCGGCGTTCGAAGCTCGACACTGCGCCTTCGCGCTGTTCGCAGTTCCGCCGCGAGTATGAGAATTACCGCGTAGTAGGATAAGCTTTTTTCGAGGCGCCACTCACTACTGACCGTGTTTCGGCCGTATTGTTCTAGTTCGGATGCGGAACCCGCTAAATTCGTGTCGCCTCGCCCATCCCTCGCCGGCATTTGTTCGAGAGTCCGTCCTGGCTCAAGGAAGGCGCGTTCTCCGATGTCGATGGGCAGACCCGCTGTGGTTCCCCTCTTTCTGTCGCCTCGTCCACCGCGTCCATGTTCCCCTCGAGTGCGAGAAGGCGATTGAGCTTCAATGTACTGTCGGAGCAGCAGCGGCAGGCCCGTGCTATGGCCCTCAGAAATACTCAAAATGAAGATGCAACCGATCAGGGAGCTGCCAGACGGTGGGTGCGTTGGATGCATAAACGTGGCATGAAGGCATGGGTGGTACCATGTGCAATCGCTGCCTCCACCTACGTGAAGTGGTGCATAGGGATGGGGGGTTACTCGGGTATGTTCCTGATCGACGTGCTTCATCATTCCTGATGCTAACGTCATTCCATCCAGGGTATGCTACTCCGCGTCCGGCGATTTTGAGGCACGGCGACACTGGATGGAGTTGACTATCCATCTCCCCGTCGAACAATGAATCAGTACTGGGTCCTCGATTACCCTCCAGCTTATGTCTCTTGGGCATGTGGAAGAATGTCAGCCACTGCGCAGTCTGTTCGCGTGCAACTCATCTGAACCAGTTTACATACAGTGGATCGTGGATGGAACCCTCTTGGCTCGCTCTTGATACCTCCCGTGGAACGGAAACCCCAGGCAACAAGCTGTTCATGCGTGCAAGCGTGGCTATACTGGACGCTCTTATATACGTTCCAGCACTGTATGCTTTGATATGGATATGACATGCATCACGCTCTTCGAGGACGCAGGTGTGATGTTTGCTCTCTGATTCTTCTCCCAATTAATCTGAACCACAGCATGCTGCGCTCCTTACACTCCTCTTCCACCCTGCTCTTCTGCTCATCGACTCTGGTCACTTCCAATACAATTCAGTAATGCTTGGTGAGTAAATGACATCGTATTGGCGGATACGCCCTGAAATGTGATCCGTGCCGTAGGGTTTACGCTATTGGGTCTGACCTGGCTGGGGCAGTTTTTCTCGTGCTCAGTCTATGCTTTAAGCAGATGTCTCTTTACTATGCCCCCGCTGTTGGAGCATATTTACTCGGGAAATGTATCTTTCCGGGACCTACGGAGGGGTATGATCACTGTTTTCTGGGCGGTTGTGCGGTCCTGACGTATACATTAGACTCCGGCTATTTGTTAGACTGACACTGGTCACCACACTCTCCTTCCTTGTCCTCTTTACACCTTTCCTTCCTCCATTCTCTCCCGTTTCTACCCTTTGGACTGCAATAACACGCATTTTCCCATTCTCCCGTGGTATCTCTAAGGATACATCCTTAGAGATAAGGTCGCCAACTTTTGGTGTTTCACAAATGTCACTGTCCTCAAATGGAAGCGTTTATTCGATGGGATGGGAGCCGCTACTCATCAAGGGCTCGGCAGCCCTCACAGCACTTGGGTTTTTGCCCGCTGTGGCTGGACTTTGTGAGGAGGTTACAAAATCCAAGTAGCTTCACCGCCTCCAGATCGCCAGCAGCTGCCAACACAAACCCCGATTTTACCTTTACTCCCTTACGCGCTTTTGACGACCTCAATGTCGTTTTTCCTGTTTTCGTTTCAGGTTCACGAAAAGACCATTTTGCTACATCTCCTTCCCCTCACCCTCCTCTCCGGTGCGACGTCCGGTGAAGAAGTATTTGCCTGGGATACTCTTGGAAACATCGTCGGCGTCTATAGGTTGGGTTTGTCTGATTTTTTTTTTGCAGTAATTCTCACAGCTTCCACAGCATATGGCCACTGTTGAAGAAAGATGGTCTCGGTGTGCACTATATTGCGATGTTCCTACTTTTGTGCCGGCTCATAGGGTACAACCCCTTCCGAGTGCGGTTCAACTCTTTTGTCAACTTGTTTTCATCTGTGCGTGACTTTCCTCTCGCCGTGACGTCTGTCTGTCCGAGGCGATCGGTAACTGACGAGGCAACCCTCCTAGGCCGTCAACATATCGATGTTCCTATGACATCTCCTCGAGATGGTCATGGCACCCCCCGTGCGCTACCTCGACCTATTTCCCGTGTTGAACGTGCCCGTGAGCACGCCCGTCTTTGGGCTAATATGGCTATGGAGTATCAAACGTGGCATTCAAGTCGACTGGGCAATCGTCGGGCTCCCCGGTTCGGGTACGGACGGTAAGACGAAGCTCGCGAGGGACGGTGCGGGTGCGCCGGGGGACAGCGAGCACGAGGATGTGGGTGCACGCGTTCGGCGACTCGGAGGGGCGATGCGTCGGGATGCGGGGGCGCGTGCGGTGAGTCTGGGGTGTGACTGGGCAGGGTCGTCTTGGGCGAGTATTGTTACACAATCCGTGTCACGTGAACTACAGTGGGAATAGGCGTCTGTAACTACTGATCATGGAAGATCGGGAACGTCGTGCTTCCAAACGACACCAGCAGCTTTCGAGACTTGGATCGCAATCTCCCGAACAGCTCTCACTTCTTCCCTTGTTGCGCCATTCCTGAGTGCGCTTTGTAGATGCCATTCGGTCTGGCGGGGTGCGTCAATGGCGATCAATGCCGCCATCATCGCAAACGATGTCTCCATGGGCGATGTCGCTCCCATGAAGGCGTACGCATACCCGTACCCAAAGCTGGTGGTGAAGTATCCTGATCCGAGCCTTAGTGTGCGGCGTGACGGAGGGCAGCCCGAGACGTACCAAAGTCAGGATAGATGGCATTGAGCAAGGTCTGGGTGGCTTGAGCCGTCTCTCCGTAGGTCTGATCAAAGAACGCGTTGCCCGCGTGAACGAGCTCCTCGACAGAGGGATCCGGATTTCTCGAATCGGGTTTTAGCATGGGTTGCATCATAGACATGCATCACATACCGCAATGTTTCCGTGTCCTGGAGTTCTGGTGGAGTTGCTTCGTGGAGGAGGATGAGTGCGTTGATGATCTAGGTTAGACGCGCGCGATCAGACGATGGGAACGGATGGAGTGATCGTGGCCGACTTTTGGGAACCCACAGATGAGGCCCGACTTGAACAGGGCATCGCGGATTTTGCGCGCGGCAGCGAGCCGATCCTCGTGGGATGCACCGATCGCGTGGAGATCGTTGAGAACGTATTTGAGCACGAGCGGGACGGCCTCGGGGCAGTTGCTCGCGCTGAACGTGATGGCGGCGACGGCGTACCAGGGGCCTTTGGCGTAAGAGGACTGGGGTGGATAGAGATGTTTGAGACTGGAGAGAAACTCAGGCGTGGCGATGTGAGCCATGAGCGCGATGGATGCGGTGACCGGTCCTAGTCGCGGTCCTTCAATAGTTGTACGCCCGCCATGTCTTTGCAACACCTCGAACCAGTCGTGGAGGTCGATGTCCGTGGGCGAATTTCCGGTGACCCGCTACGTAGATCGAGTCTGTTCGCATCATCAGGCCGGAACACATCCGCCTGAAGCTCCCCCATTCGGAACGTTCCTCCCAATACGCCACTGCTATTCAATTTGACAGGACCCACACTTGCCCACGTTCACTTCTCTCGTTTCTGGGTCACCGAGCAGAGTCAGCAGAAGCACAGGATGGTGGCAGGCAAGCGCTTCACGTTGCGGCGTACCGAGTCCTGTGCTCACCAATTTGCTCAGTTGATCTCGATCCGACTGTCGACTTTGTTGCCGGAACTGCGGCAGGTATGCTGCACTCTTGTCCTTCCTGGGCGAATGTGACGTGTGGATGCTAGGTGTGGTCGGACTCTTGGTCGCCCACCCGTTTGACACAGGCAAGTCGTCCCGGCAGCCGTGTTCTGGTATTTCACCCACCCACCCGCGCAGTCAAGACCCGGTTCCAGAACCCGAGCATCTATTCGAAATACAAGTCCACGCTTGATGCGTTTAGCACGATTATCCGAGAAGAACGGTTCAAGGGCCTTTACAAGGGCGTTGTATCACCCCTCGTGCGTAGAGGATTGTTGATTGGGAGTGAGCTCATCAGTCTATGGATAGGCCACGTGTGCGTTCATGAACGGCCTCGTTTTCTCGTCGTACAAGTTTCTCATGAGGGTTCAACTGGATGAGCCTGGTTCTGTTCCCTCGTTGATCCAAGTCGGTCTCGCGGGTGCCGGGTGTGGGATAATGACGTCGTAAGGCAGTGTGTTGCGGGTGTCATCCGAATGAACGTATCCTTCCGTGCAGACTTATAGCGAGCCCTACGGAATTAATCAAGATACGACAGCAAAACGTGCTCGCGAACGATCCTGCGAACGCATCGACAGCGGGCGTTGCGATGGACATCTTCAAACGACACGGCGTCCGAGGGCTCTACCGCGGGCTGACTGCGACTGCGCTCAGAGACACGGGCTATGGGACGTATTTTCTCACGGTGAGGCACCCGCTGGAAGGTCTTGGTGATTGATGACGCGGTGAACGAGGCCAGTACGAGGCAGCGTGTCGCTACCTGAAGCCCGCATCGGAGCAGCGTTTGGGAGCGGACCACTCCTCCCTGCTGTCTGAAATTGACTCGGAAGCGCGTAGCATGCCGTGGTTGGCGCTCTGTCTCGCGGGTGGACTCGCTGGCATTGCGGGTTGGGTGGCCACGTTCCCGATGGACCTTGTGAAGACACGGATGCAGAGCACGGACCCTAGGCCGCCGATACATTTGTCTGACGGTAGGCCAGCGGATCCATATCGTACGGTGCTGTCGACGGTGGTTCATTCCTACCGCACCGAAGGCCCGAGGGTGTTTCTTAGAGGGCTCGCCCCGACCCTAATCCGGTCTGTAGTCTGACTGGCTGATGTTGACGAGGTCGGCTGATGCTGATGCTTAGGTCCGTACCGGTGAACGTTGCGACGTTTTCGGTATACGAATCTGTCGTTCACATGTTGGGTTGATTTGCAACTGGTGACGGGGACGAGTATATACCCAATGTACTTAGTGTACGATGTCCTGTTTGTTTTTTTCGAGACCACGGCAAACGGCGTGCTGAGTTTGTCCAGCCACAGTCGGCGACAATTCCCAGTTTCCTTTCCCATCCGCGGTGCAACGCCTTTGGCACGCCAGCTATCTCTTTCGTTCCCCCATCCACCTCCTCCCCCTCCATGGCTGCCGGTCCACCAGGATCGATGTCCCTCCCCCCCGCCGACCCCCAGCCTTCCTCAGACCCTTCATGGGAGGGCGACAGGATGTCAGTCCCCCTTCATCTCTCTCTATCTCCCCAATTCATCCACACCAGGTTCAACATCTACATATACGATTACTGCAACAAACGTGGCTTTCGCAAAACCGCCCGCGAGCTCCTCGCAGAAGCCGACATACCAGCAGACTCGGCCCCCCCCATCAACGCCAAGCAGGGCCTCTTGTTCGAGTCCGTCTCATCCTCTCCTTTGCTCACCCCACCTCACCCTCTCTCAGGTGGTGGAGCGTCTTTTGGGTCCTCTTCACCGCTAAAAGCAACGGCGCAGGAACGGACGATGCCATGGTCTACACCCAGGTGCGTCCACCCCACCCCTCCCTCCCTCTCCCCCACCAACATGGTCCCATCCCGCCAGCACCAGATGCAGCAGGCGAGCCTCAGGCAGGGCTCGAGACCCCAGATCCCCCAGGTCAGCCGTATGATAAACGGTACGCAAAGACCACAAGCCTTGATCCAACACGACGCGCAACTCCCTAACGGTCCCGGTCCCTCTTCTGCGCTAGGTAACCCCGCTCAGATGCCGTTCTCCATGGTCGGCTCGGGCCCTCAGCCAAACGGAATCCCTATACCATCAACCGGATCGGCCCCAGCAGGCCCAAATCCCGCTCCCCCACAGGGCTTCAATGCCCTCATGCCAGGTCCCCGTCCAGGCGCCCCCCAACACCGCGGTCCCAACGGTATCAATCCGTACCAATCTCCGACTATCCCCCACTCTGCACAGAACCCAGGCGGTAATCCTGGTCCAAACGCACAGAATCCCATGAATCAACTCGGTCCGTCGCCCCACATGAGTCACATCGCTCGCGCGGGCATGCTTCCCCCAAACGCAAATATGGGCGCCGTCCCCCCCACACAGACACCCCCATTTTTACAGGGAGCCAGGTCTCCTAGCCGACCTGGCTCCCCGGGACAAATGATGCAGCCTAGCCCATCCTTGATGGGCCGTCGGACGCCCGTCAGTGCTCAAGAAGGCGGCCTCAATACCGAATTGAATCGAATCCCAGTCGCCTTGCTAAATGGTATTAGGCAGGAGTTGGGCTTCGGCGATAAGGATTTGCAGTCCCTTACGTTGGAGGAAAAGGTCATTTCGTTTACCTTTCAAGGCTTTCGCGCCCTCATTGACGTGACCCTTTAGAGTCGGATCGTCAGCCTCGCTCGGCAGCGAAGCGCGAACGCAGCCGCCAGGAAGCCTGGTCCGGGAGGGCCCCAAGGTCCTACGGGTCCTTCGAACCTCGTCCCTGGCATGCCACTGCCTGGTCAACGTCCCCCCGGCCAGCCACAGCCACCGCAACTGCCGCCCCAGCAGCAAGCGCCACAACAACAGCCACAACAGTCCCATCCTTCACAGACACAACAGCAGCGTGTAGTGAAGCGCAATAGCACATCCCCAGGAGAAGAAGTACATTCTCTCTCTTGTGTTTATGTTCGTTGACCTGATTGCCCATCACAGCATGGACAACTACCCAACAATGAGAGTTCACCTCCGGACAGGAAACGCGTACGGCGCTCTTCTGTCGGCATGGACCAAGTACCCCCCGTCGGATACCCCCTTCAAACGCAGCAGCAAATGATGAATAATGGCATGATGCGACCGGGACCAGGACCTATGCCCGGTGGTCCCATGAACAATTTCCCACCACACGGTCCTCCAGGAATGGTCAACCCCGGCATGGGTATGCCCATGGGTCCACAAATACCAGGAAACACGATGAGTCCCGGAATGGGAGGTCATCGAGCACCAAACATGATGGGGGTCAGTCCAACTCGACTCTTTCTTCTCTCCCTACTGAGAATCATGTCATCCAGCAATTGCAGTATCACCAGGGTCTTCACGCGGCCACAAAGGGCCTTGCAATGGCGAATATACCGGGAGGCGGAGCGGGCACGCCTGCCCCCGGTGAACCTCCGTTCAACCCGGGTCCAGGGCAGCCTTTCCCTGGTCCACAAAACAATCGTTTGGGACAAAATAAACCTATGGGGATGATGCCACCACCTTCGCCTGCTAATGGCCCTCCGAAGGAGCAGCCTAAAGACGTGAAACCGCCTGTCCCGAGCGGCTCTGAGGGTTCGCCACGAAATCAGCAAGCACCCAACCCCGCAACAGGCGGACAAGGACCCTCCAATCCGAGTGGCAATACACAGGTCAGCACAGCACCGCCAACGCCGAGCGCAACGAGTTCGAGCATTACTGCGCCTTCGCCGTCTGCTGTCGTCAATGGCACGCCGACGATCAATCCAGCGACGCAACCGACGACGTCGTTGCCTGAGGTTCCTGCAAACTTCCTCACCACTGAGTTTATGCAATCCGTGGCTGGCGCGTTGGACGATTTCGACCCGCAAGCCCTGTTCAGGCCCGAGGATACGGGGATCAACTTTGAACAAGATTTCCGGGAGTGGTTTAACCCAGACGATCTAGACATGAAGTAAACGGGGCTGCGTATGAGAGGGGAGAAAAAGGAATCGGAAGGATGGAGAGAGGGAGAATAAAAAAAGGGATCCTAATCAAGATGTATGGGGGGAGAGGACTGTCGGTGGCTGTTTTTTTTTTGGGATCACGCATCGTCAGTTTTCTTTCCCCTTCTTCTATTTGCTCGTTTCGTGTGTTTCGCATCTTCCGCTTTGCCTTGTTTCGCATCTGTCCTGTTCGAGCTATAATGTACATACGTACCCCCCAACTCCCTTGTTGTGCTTTTTTCCCCCTTTCTTGTTCTCCCCTATCCCTGCCTGCTTACCGTATTTATAGTCACAAGAGCTGTCTTTTTTTTCACTGGCAGTGACGATCGGCGACACATCTTGCGTTTTTTTCTCGTGTTAGACTCTGCTTTTGGTGTCGTGAAAACGTGTGTGCTCTCGTTTGCCTTTCTCTTTCTTGTTTGCTTGCTTGTGCTATGTAGGAGTAAAGTACCCTATTCATCCTTTCTAGTTTTCCTTGATCGGGACGAAAAGAAGGTTTTCTTGGCAAGTCGTGTTACAGGAACGAAACGAAACGAAGGAATAAAGCGACTATTCACCGTCGCCCATGCCAGGCTCAAGAAATCAACACATGGACGACGGCCCGGACGGTGTTGCGCCGACCTCTTCTGCCAACCAGATCACGTCTCTCGGTTCTTGCCCGAGCCAGTGGATCAAGACCGACATGGACGTTGACTTGGAACGACGAGGGTAGTGGCGATGGTGATGGCAACGGGGTCGTCCTCGTCATCCAAAGGGGGTTATAAATGCGCCCTCCAGGGACGTTGCCCGTCGCCCTTCGTAAACGCGTACTCCCGTTTGGCTCAGTGGCAAACGTCGGATACGTTCCGTTTTCCTCCCTGGCTCGACGTGCTTGTCGCTTTCGGCGCTATCGGGTGCCGTCGTGTCGCTCATGCCAGGCCGGGGCTGGGGCTGGGGTGGAATCCAAGTCTAGCGCCACAGGGACCGTTGTCTCCCTGACGATGGCAAAGGCGGTAACGTTCCTGGCGTGATCCGGTGACGCGCGCGCATCCTCGGGACGCGTCATCCCTACCCCCCCCTCCCAAAAAAAAAGGAACCCTAACGCTTGACCCCGCCAACGTTGTGTCAGTCGGGGGGTTATCAAGTCTAGCAATGGGTCTGTTTGCAGGACCAAGCATTAGGGTTCCTACAGGTGAAAAAAAAGTGTTCTGAGAGAACGGGGTGTCTGGACTTTATACTCGTTGACTATGTAATGGTGGGTCATTTATGAGATGGGTAAGAACTGAGACCCATGCGGACTGGGTCGACCATGTCCGTCAGCGCTTCGGCTTGTAATCACTCGTGTTGCTCCGGCATCTGGCCCCTGATAGGCTCCTCATCCACCCAACTCCCTTGCGCTTTTCCCTTCTAATAAGCCCAGCCGTGAATAATGTTATTCTCCTCCCTCTCATTTCTTACAAGTATTTATGATCACGCAAAAGCAGTTGCTGACATCCCGTTGGACGCTTCCTTGCTTTTTTTTGGCCCTTGTATGCGCGCGCTTCCGGGTGTTATTTCTACATACAACTTGCCCATCTGCGCCAATGCTCGCTTGTATGAAGAGTCAGATACCACTCATTCTTTCCAGTCTCGCTTGAGCAAGGGGGAATCGAGAGAGGGTGAATTCATGTTTATTCTCGTCTTCCTGGCAAGTCATGCTACAAGAACGAAACGAAACGAAAAATAAAGCGACTATAAGTTAACACGCATGTGCATGGTTGTTGCTGGTGAGTAACACATATAGTAGGTCAGGTTACAAGAGATAAACACGAGACGGAGAGAGAAAGGGGGGGAAGAAAACAACCGCCGGCCAGGACATCATCACGACGACAGACTCGTCGTGCTCTGCGGTAGCAAATCCACGTTCACGACGGTCGGAAAATTGGAGACGACGACCGCCGTCCGCAGTTGGCTTTCAGTCGTCATTTTTCGCCGGCGGCGCTCGCCGACCTGCCAGATGACGTCCCTCAGCTCTTGGACGACGTCGCCGCTCGGGCCCCAACGCTCACGTCCGGACGGGTCGTCGGGATCAAGACCGACATCGACTTGAAATGGCGGCGATGGCAATGGCAATGGCAACCGGGTGTCATCGTCGTCGTCAAAAGGGTCATGGCCGCCCTGCAGCCTCTCAAACGTCCCCCCAGCCCCAGCCCTGGCCGTGCCTAAATGCGAGCTCTCCCGTTTGGCTCTGGCACGTCGGATACGCTCCTCCCTGCTCAACTTGCTTCGTTCACGCGTAAACGCGCCGACGCTCCCCGAGTCCGCCTCGAAGACCTGCTCGATCCCAGGCGGGGGTAAGTGCGCCGCCGACGTTGCCAAGAGGAGGTGCGCCATTGCGTCATCCGTGGCCGACCCAGGGCCAGGGCCAGAAGCAGAATCCAGCTCCAGCGCCACAGAGGGTGAGACAGCCATCAGACTCGGGTCGTCGTCGTTATCCCCCCCTGACGATGGCAATGGCAATGGCGGTACGTCCTTGACGTGATCCGGCGGCTCGCTCGGATCATCCGCGGGAGACGCGTCATCCGTCGACAAAGGCGCTCGAGGCACGACGAGATGCTGCATCAGCCGTTCACGACCGCGTTCGCATTCTCGAAGTGCGAGACCGAGCTCACGGCGGAGACGCTCGTATGCCTGGACCGCGGGGTGCTCTGATGATGGTTCAATATCTACCCGAGTGCTCCCCGCTCCGGAGGCAGCGTCTACACCGCTCGGAGGCGCATCGTCGGAACCGGCCGAGGTCGAGGTCGAGGGCTGCAGGGAATGTCTCGGCACCGGCACTTTTCCCCTCAGCGACGCGAGGCACTGCCCGAGTTGTTCTCGCGCATCATCCAGCGCTGATGAAATCGCGTCCACGTGTGCCGCAAATCGGGCGAGATGAGATGGCGTCGGCGCAAATGACACAATCTGTTCGATCGCTTGTGAGAGCGGGAGATGCGTCCGCGCTGGCGTCGGAGAGGCAGGCGAACTCGGCGTGTGGAGCCCAGACTCGGAAGCGGTGTCGTCCACCTCCGCCTTGAGACGTTGCTCTTCGACCTCGTCCAGTACCTCTGACAGTCGCGACGATGCATCCACGAGCGTCGACGTCAACAAGCTCATCACGGAACGGACGTCTTCCCAGTAGATCTCGTCCTCGTCGTCCTCGAAACGCAACGCCAACAGATGTGAGCATGCGAATCGTTTTGAGGCCAGCGCGTTTTGTAGCAACTGACGGAGCGATGAGAGCGAGAGGGGGTGTCGAGTCGTATGCATGCTGGTGTACTTGGACCCTGGGGAGAACGTGGTTCGAGGTTTTGTCGAATTGCCGCGTGGCGACAGGGGGACACTGCGTCGCGATAGTTCAAGCCTCCGCAAGCCTCCGCTGACACGGTTTCGGTAGAGCCCCAACGCGGCGGCACCGAACGAATTGTCCTCTCCATCCTCTATCAAGGACGATTCCGCAGTTGCCATCGCTTCTTCTTCTGATACGTCCATAAGCGGCTGCAGAGGCGATGAGGGCACGTTCCGTAGTCGTGTGGGGGCTGGAGAGGGCGAGGTGGTCCCTAACAGGGCGCCCAGATCGGATCTTCTCTTCTCTCTACGCTGGGCGAGTTGGAACGCTGGCGGGGTCCCCGCAAGGGCGAGTGATGAATAGGATCCATTCCACGTCGACCGCTTCCTCCTGCGATCCGTCGAAGGAGTAGCGCACAACGACGGGCCTGGATGTGAGAGCGGTCGATGGGAATCACCACTGGGGGCGAACACCGGTTTTACAGGCGATGGTGGTGCGTACATTTCGGAAAGCTGTACCAGTTCGGTGGGTGATGCGATAGCAGAGAGGAGTTGACGGACGTTGTCGCACTGGGTTTGAGTCGTCAGAAGAGACGTAGACAGAGCGACTCGAGGCGAGGAAGACAGTGTGAGTGAAGCGACAGGACCGTAGAAAACACTGCAAAGAACGAATGAACGCGGGAACGATAAGACTCGAAAGGCATTCTACCTTCGCTCTTCATTCTCCAGCATAGTAAATATATCATTGACCACAGAATCCCAAAGTTGACCAGCAGAGATCAAATGTTGCAAGGCTTGCAAGGACTTGAGAAATTTTTTTCACGAGGTCAGCGAGCCAGTCTGCAAGATGAAGAGAAAATGACTAACAGGCGTCATGACATCAGGTTTGGAGTGTATATTGAGTCTGTGAACATGCATATAGTACAACGTGCCAGCAAGCAACAAGAAAGCGAAAAAGTAAAATCGAGCACCGAGAGCAGCTACGGCGATTGTGAACGAAAGCGTGATGGGCCAGACGAGAATTTCGGACTCTGGAGGCATGGAAAGCGAAAGACTGTCAGTCGTCGTGCTCTCCGCCATGCTTGAGGTTCTGCTATGGGCGTTGAAGAGCTTTCCAGGTAACGGCGGGGACAAGCACTGCCTGTGCGATTCAGTCATGGGTGTGGCGGCGAATGCTGGCGACAATAGGGAGGAAGAGATAACCCCATATTTGAACCGTTCCGCAAACGCTTGCGTGCGTAGGGATAGGCGGCGGTCTGAGGAAAAGAACGAACTGAGGAACTGCATCGTATGCATTACGTCGAGGACAGCAAAGGCAGAATGGCAAGAAGGAAAAACAGAAAGTCCTGCTAAGTGGATAGAGCTGCTATAGATACCTCTGTGAGAGCTCACCTCAACAGCGCCAAAAATAAGGAAACATAGTCTTTCCATCCTCTCTGAATGCTTGGAAATGGATATGCGGTCCGTTAAATAGGGCTGGAGCGAGAAGTCTGCTATACCTCCGGGCATGAGCTCAGAGTCTCCACCGGAGTCTGCAGCATGGGAAGGGCGTGTAAGGTGCGAAAGGGAGGCTGAGATATGACCACATGCCTCTAAAGTACTCCTCAAGTGGGTGCCCGTCAAATACCGGTTGCGCCATAAGTCTCGAAGCACGAATGGCAGGTTGTGAGGCGCGATCAGGATAAGCGGCTACAGTATGCAGTGTACACTGCCTAGCATTCGTGACGTGTCGTAAAGAAGGAGAATGAAACCGGAGATTAGTAGCGGGACGGTGAAAAGAGAGAATATGGCTCCGGAGGGCAGAGCTAACGTCAGGCTGATTGCTCCAAGTCAATCTTTAACAGTTCAGCGTATTATGTAATGCACACAAAATCAAGGTCCCGAGACACTCCGGCATTGCTGGCATGGACAACCAGAGCGACTGCCTCACTACCTCAACAAGAACGACTGATCCAGTTTTTTGAGTGGCCATGCAGCGAGTGGCATGGTCAGATCCGTCCGCGGGTCCGCTGACTTTATTTTTACTTGGGCACTCATCTATCGAGAGCTCTCCGCGGCAGTTTGTCGCACTAGGCGAGCCCTAGTGTTAGAACAAAGAACAGAGTCTACGACGTGGCCGAGGCACCTCAAGACCGTCTTCTTCGTCAATTCACCTGCGATTACAACCTTTTCGTTCTCATGTGGAACTGTGGACTCGCCTCGGGGGTGCCTCGTTGACAATTTTATACAACCAGCAGAGCGTGGCTGAACTGCTCTAATACGGCGAGCACACCTGGGCCATCCCCAGCAAAACGTTCCAGCGTAGTAACCCACTGCACTCGATATGGAAGGATTTTTTTCGGGGAGTCTAATTGAAATCATGATTGACTAGCTCAGTGTCACTTCTCGCTCTCTCTACACACACACTTTAACCTTCTCGAATTCTCCTTTACCTGTCCCTTTCCTCGCGGAAGACGAATCTACCAGTTTGGCCCACTGGTATTAATATCCTCAAAGCCGGAAAACTAGGTAAAGGACAACAATGTCATGATATACCCTTCGAAGCCATGTGGTGCATGAAAACGCACCTTTAGCGACTCCCCGACGACAAGCGATTAGTGAGTCATCTGCTCTTTCCCCTCCCACTGGGGTACAACTGGCCCCCTGGGTGATGCCGCAATGGGTGGCCCTGCAAGAGTAAACCTTGCACCCACAGCTGTGAAGAGAGAAAGTCCGGTCGAGCGACCTGCTCCGGAGACAGAAAGTACCCCATCTACTGCAGCGTTGGATAGAGAGGGGGGAAGCCGGGAATCGCCACGCCCGTCAACGCGGAAGGTACTTCGAGAGTGGCAGCGGACATTCCCACGATCACGAAGGAGAGGGCTACGAAGTTGAGGAAGTCAGATCGCCAGTTGTCAAGCAAGGGTACGCTGCACTCACGGACGGTGACATGACAGACAGAGACGCAGAGGGGGAGAGGGACTGAGGCGAGGAGGACGCGGCCATGGTCACAGACGAGAGATTTGGCCCAGCAGGAGGGAACGGTGAGCGTTCCCTCGAGGGGAGATGTGACGGTCGCTATGCGATAACGAGCCTCACCACACGGACCAGCTGTATGCACCATCGTCCGATTTCAACCATCGGCCTCTACCCCACGTCGCAAGTCCCTCAACGGACTCCGCCAGGAAAGGGGTAGGTAAAGGAGAATTCGAGAAGGTTAAAGTGTGAGTGTGTAGAGATGGTACTTTGGGGAATTACAATGTCAAAAAAGATGTCCTGGCTGCTCTCCTGAGAGAGCGAGAAGCGACAGAAGAAGAGTCACGCTTGGAAAGACAAGGTTGCGCTTCCAAGTTAGACTGACTATCGTAGTGCTACAGTTCTCCTTATATACGGTAGCATCTAGGCAAAGGGTGGTAAAAAAAAATGAAAATGTCGGTCCATCGAGGGACTTGCGATGTTGGGTAGAGGCCGATAGTTGAAATCGGCAGAAATAGAGACGATAGTGCATACGGCTGGTCCATGCGGTGAGGCTCATTATCACATACACTCAGGGGACACTCGAATCGTGAGCTATTCGACTAGGGGTTTGGAATGAGTGCAAATGTAATGCCTCGGCGGGGGACAGGTGAGCGTGCAAAACAGTAAATACTGTATGGCCATGTCCTTGGGTTTGTCGAAGCAACATGCATGACAAGCATAAAGTGTATGTTCGTCCGCCCGACTCTTCCTGTCCAAAGTGAAATGCGCTTTTGTCTCTCTACTTGCGTACCTTCCTTGGCCCGCTCGTTAGCCCATGGATTTTCCTGCCTACCAACACCGTTCGACCGGAACGTCTAGTCTAGACCCAGATAGCAAACCCAGGGACAAAAGCAATCAACTCGAATTGCTCCAGAATCCCTCCCACAACTGCACCTTTGCGACTCCATCCCACTCTTTGCGTCGGAATATATCCTGTCCCTGGATAATTCTCAGCTCCCTACCTTTCATTCTCCTACACCTTCGTTCAGGTTCGCGAGCGTCTAGCTCATCGTCCGTGGGGGGGCACGAGGTAGACGCAAGCTCGTGTGTGAGGGTGAGAATGGCATGTGTTTTGGAGAGAGCATGAGAGGCTGCATAGACAAGAGGTGAAGATGACTTTGCTAAAGAGGACGGGGACGCGGAGCTTTGCGGGGGATGGAAGTGGCCTAGGAGAAGAGCTGAAAACAGGTCTCCAACGCCAGAGAAGTAGCCTGGTATAAGCTCGACACAACCCGCATGGACTGTAGATAAAGGTTCGCCCTCCATATTATCACCGTCGTTGACGGAAGATGCTACGCAGATGAGGTATGATTTCTTGTCGTGAGTCGAATCGTCACTTGGTTGCATAGGAGGAAGTAGGTACGATGGGAGCGAGGCAGAGAGCTTGTCCAGCGGGATGGAAGAGATGACGACATTGGGGACACGGTATATGCTATGCAACCTATGCAGAGCGGCGCGGAGTGAAGCGAGATCAATGAGAGGCACTTCAGTTAGCACTCTGACAAAATTAATCCATCATCAGTTATGCAATGGGACTGACAATCAAGGAACATACTCGACCTCAAACCAGTTCGGAGTGATGATGGTCGCCAGTGGGAGTACTTGACGGTATACTGATACGCAATCTTCTGACACATATAACTTCCCGGAGTCACCAAGTACAGCTGAAACTTTGCTTCGGCCCAAGGATGGAACGACAAGACGTAGGCAACTCACGATCAAGGAGGTATATTAAGTTTGGATTGGATACTTTGAGCCTCATGACTAGCTCGTGAACCGAGCCTAACGATTCCGCAGTAGGGATATACCCTGTAAGAAGACGGTCGGGGGCGAGCACACCGGCGCGCTGCATCGAATCAAAAATACGAACGAGTTCCTCTTTGCTCGTCTTGGTGCCTCCAAAGCGGCCGTAGCCTGCAAGTGAGGTCAGTCATATATGCAGAGACGTTGATCTGTCCAATTCTTCTTACCAGTATGATTGGAAAAGTTAACCGTATTTACGACCTGCGATGGGTTATCACGTCCGCCAGATCAGCCAAGGACACATTGTGTACATACGTCGACGTCGTAGCCCATGCATTGGAGGGGAAATACCGCCGCCTTTCCACCCACGTATCCATATGCAACATGTGACTGTACACTCAAGATCCGATCGCTGGCAAGAAGTGAGTGCCGTCCATGTCAGTTCAATCTTCTGGACATACCTAGGAGCCGGTGTTGGGTGATGTGTTGCATTTTGTCTACGGTCCGTCGGCTCAATTGTCATGACTGAACGAGAGCTCGATTGAATGCTCAGTATTCCGGATTAGGAATGAGGGCGCCACGCACCCTTGAAGTCATCTGTCGAAGCGGTTCACGGCGCGACAACTCATGTCAGACGGTACAAGGTGAGCAATCCACCACCCGTCCTCATTTATGACCCGAACACGGTTATTAATGCTGCCCCAGGCTCCGTCAAGCGTGGTCTGACGCACTTGGTGCCGCAGAGAACGACTTTCGCCAACTGCTCTCTTCGTCCAACTCTGGCGATTGGAAACATGTTTCTCTTACCTCTGACACCCCGACACCATCAAAGGGAAAGTCCAGAGTATCGATATCCCTCAATCCAGAGTTGACGGATGTCGTTGTCCACCGCAAGACGACAAAGTCTGGGGAGAACGTGTATCGGGTTGTTCTCGACGTGCCTGCTACCGATGAGTTGGCCCTTCTTGATGCCTGGAAAACCGTTATCACGACCCCAGAGCTTAGACAAGAGTGGGACCCTGCAGTCGAGAGCGCCCACCTCGTTGAGATGTTTGACCATAGAACAAGAATATCTAAGACGCAATTCACGCTAGGATGGCCAGCCAAGTATGTGATACGCCTAGTTCATTTCCCCACGCGGACACCTAATCACTCTTAAAAGTCCAAGAGACGCGGTTACGATTTCCAGGCTGTACCAGGACGCTTCAACGATCATAGATGTCGCAACTTCCCTACCCCGTTCCCCTGATGAACCTGCATATGTCAGACCTTCGCCTCCTTACGTCAGATCACATGTTAAACGTATGTTTCTTACTCAAATTCATTTATTTACCTCACAGCTTCCTCGTTTCACTCAGTATTTGCATGGTGTATCCAATACATTCAACCCTCCCCTTCAATACCCGCCTCTCCATCCGACGCGCTCAGAAGACGCCTTCCAAGTGCTTTCCCGCGCCTCCGAATATCATGCTTCTGGCAACACGACCTTCGCGCCCTGTGGAACTTTGGTTCCACAGCCACCGTCTGTCAGCAGCTCTGTACCATGATCTTGAGCTTATACAAGGTCGTCAAGAAGCGTGGATCGAAAATTCCGATTTTAGTTGGTTATGGATATGGGATCGGCGTCGAAAGGGTCAGGTTTCAGCTCGATAGGCAGGCGCTGACGGTCGATTATTTGGTACACCTTGAAGAAGACCGTACCGAGGAGAGCATCCATAATCTCGCTGAACTCCGAGAGCACAGACGACTCACCCGCTCGATCGAATTTCTTCTTCCCGCTTCTGAGGGCTGGGATGTCCGGGTTACTACCAAAGCATCGTCAGAGAGCGTCGAGAAACTCCCTTGGACAGCAGCAGCCACGCGTGCAAAGTCCTCGCCTCCTACTTCGGGAGGCATAGCTAAGTCACTTGATTTAACCGCGTTTCGCATCATGCACTCTTTACTACCTGATGCGCACTCTGTCCTTAAAGTTCGTGTCGTCGTCGAACTTTCCGGTCCTTCAAGTGGGATTAGACTCAATGGTCTCCCTCAAACTATTCAAATGGTTGAGGAACGTGATACCGCTTCCTTGTCCGCGCTCCAGCAACAGCTCTTACAGGATGCATCAAGCATAGCTGATGCGAGTCTTCAGACGTCATCTTCTGTTAGCTCAGTGGGGACTATTGGGAGTGCAGCGTCTTCAACTAGGCCACCTCTAACGAAGGACGTCGGAGAGAGACCGGCAGCCGCGGAGAAATCGGTTCTCTCAAGGGTGAAGCGAAGTTATATTTATTTCTCGTCCCTATTGCAGGAGCCGGAGGCCAAATGGAAAAGAAGTGAGTTCCACGTCGTCCATCTCGCAGACTTGAAGTGAGATGTAATTTTTTAGCTACGGAAGCGAGGGGTGTATCGGTAACCCAACTCGATTCAATCGATCCGACGCTCGTAGTATATCGTGCTGAGGCCACTTTTGTTGGGTTGGGACTTTGGGACTTGTATGGCGCGCTCGTGTCCCCCGGAGCACGCGCATTCTGGGACAAGCAATATGATGATGCGACCCTTCTCGAGGATGTTAACGAACTCACGGAGCTCTGGTACTGCAAAACGAAACCCGCATGGCCTGTCTTGTATGTTTGAAATTTCAGCTCTCCACAGAATGTCTAGGCTGCTAGCTAATACAGACGGTTTCTGACAGTGGACGGGATACGGTACTTCTGAAGACCGTCTACAAGTCGCCCACGACGATTCATGTCTTTTTGTTTTCCGTAGACGATCCCTACCTCTTCCCATCCCTTCCGCCCTCAGACCCCTCCTTTATCCGGGCTCAAGTGGACTTGCAAGGCTGGGCTATTGAGGCCCTGTCACCGTCCACGACGCAACTCACTCTGCTCGAACAGTCCGACCCTAAAGGATGGAGTAATAAGGCCAGCACGATCCCAGCACAGATGGTGAGTATCGTCGCGGGCGTTGGCGATTTCGTGATTAAATGCGGGGGCCCGCCCGTTATGACGAGGCTGGCTGGGGCGAAGGCGCTCGAGATCCGATACGACCACGAGAAGGGCTTGTTCAGGGTAGCTTATGAAAGTTCAGAGGGTAGAAGAGGTGGCTTAAATGGGGTCAATGGGGCAAGTGGGCCCATGGCATGTGCGATTGCGGACCCAGGTGCTAGTGGTGATGAAGACACGACCTCGGGCAAGTGCACGACAACTACAGCAACAACGGAGATCCACACAATCGAATGTGAAATACGATGCGACTTGGACACCTGGGCATCTTCTCTCGATATTGTCGTTGACCCGCCCCCTCAATCCGTGACTGTCCTCCGGCGACATCGCCTCTCGTCGCTTGGTGGCGGGCTCTGGCTAACGTTCTCCCATGATGCCTTCTTTTCATCTGACGAACGTCTACTGGTGATCGTGCGACGTGGCCCGATAAGTTCGGCTAGAGACAAGGGCGTAGTGATGGTCAACGGAGCACGCATGACCGTCGACGTCGAGGAACTCTCGGAGGCGGAAATCAAAGCGCTCAGCAAACGGAAACGTGTCAAGCCTGCCCGAGTCCCCCTTGATCAGCCGCCAGTGATCAGTGCCATTCGCCGTCGACGTGCCGAATGGGACGCGGACAGTGCAGGCTCAGAGATAAATCGTGAGAGCACACCGAGTAGCAGTGTCGAACCTTCAAAGCGTTCGACCCCCGAACCACCAGAACCCAGGGCGTCGAGTCCGGCTGGTGCTTCTTCGTGGTTGTCATCACCCAAGTTTTCCAGTCCGTTGGCCAAATTTTGGTCCAGCGCAGTGGAACAGGCGACGAGCTCGACACAGAACGCGGTCGCCGCGATATCTCCTGCTAGCAGTGCTCGGACTACTGAGGCTGCTGTTGCGTCAGCACACAAACCACCCATGCAGCACGCTGCCGAAGCGTTACACTGGTTGCGAGAGCTTCAGACGCGGCCCGAAGAAGGATGGATACCTATCAGTGATGGAAGACTTTCAGTCAAACGCAAACTCTTCCCCGAGATTTCCTCCGTCATACCAGTTCACAAGGGCGAGAAAGTCATCGAAGGTGTATCAGCCGAAGAAGTCTCGTCCGTTATTACCTCTTACGAATGCCGCAAAATGTGGGACGACGGGTTCACATCCGCAACCATTCTGGAGCAGTTTGGAGCGAAATGCCACACGGCGTTCGTTACCTCGAAGGGCTGGTTTCCGTTTAGGGATAGAGGGTTTTTGGTCGCATCCATGTTGGCAAGATCAAAGATCCCACAACCAGCGGGCCTGGATAGAGAGGTTACCGTTGGGAGCCCACCGAACGAGTCGGGATCCTCGCAGGACATGCGCGTTGTCCTCTTCTGTGTCACCGCTTCTTTCCGTCCTGAATTTGCGGCATCGTTCAGCCCAGGGAAATACAACCCTTACGTGTACCCCCTTGGGCGGGTGCTCATTGACGGATGGGTCCTTGAGACGCTTGATCCATACACAAAAGAGAACTACGCGATTCCTTCGACGAGAGTCACGAGAGTTGTCGCGGTCGACCATGCCGGAAGCATTCCTGTGACTGTTACCTCGATGATAAATGCTGGCTTAGCAAGGGCTGTCGGCGCGGTGGATGCATATATCAAAGGGACGTCGCCATTACCATTGGTGAGGCTACCCGCTATGGGGCTGGTCTTGTCAGAGCACAAGGACCCTTGTCCAAGTGCGGTAGTAGCTGCGCCAGTTGGCCTCGGCGGATCGTCAGCGATGTGGAAGATAAAGAGGAGGGATGAGCAGAGAACGTTGATTGCCAGTCGATATGACCCTGCCGAGAGAGCGTATACTGGCACAATCTTCCTGACGATGTCGACAGGCGGTCCGAATACTAGCCTCGGCACCACTAGGGTTGACGAATCCACTCCAAAGGCGAACAATAATTCGCTGGCAAATGCACCCGACGGACAATCCCCGAGCCACGCGGAGGGCTTCCCTTTACCATCCACATCCAACCGCCGGAGAACTTCTTCCGCGTCCATACATTGCCCTTCCGGCGAGAGAGTCAAATCTTCATATTCAAGTTCAGCGTTCACTGTCAAAGGCGAGCTAAAACACTCTACGGATCTCATCGTCGCCGAGGTCATAGTGGATACGAAGCTATATCCGGAGGGATACAACGTCACAATTACGTCGACCGTGCGAGGGGGAACAAGATACATATCGCTCGCTCCGTCGTCTGATGCAGGCTCCGCCGGCGCAGATCCGAGTCCCGATACCCTCCCGATCTCGACGAGTGTTTATACTGTCCCTGCTTCTCCCCTGCACTCTTCTGGACTGAACGCAGACAGACCTCCGCGCCACCTGCTACGGTTGATGCTACCCACAGCGCAATATCAGATATCCACCGTCCAAGACCCTCTGACTGGCGAGACGCGTGGTGCTTTACCGAAGCCACAATGGTATACGGATTTACAGGAGAAAGGGTTCAGCGTTCATGTAGACATTCGGCCACTGAGTAGTGCCGGTGAGAGCGGCAAGAAAGCGGGAAACGGTAATGGTGCGAAGAAAGGTGGTGACGTCATCACGAGGGTGGGAGATATTGTTGTTGGGGTCGCCAGTGAGAAGGAGTCGTTGACTACTCTTGGACGGGATGAGCTACAAGATGACAGGGTGTCGAGGATGCTACTTCTACAGAGGTGAGCGCTGACTTTGACTGGCCTGCTTTCAAGTTTCTGTACGCTAATGTGACTGCTCGATCAGGTCTGCTGACGACGAGGACATGTTCCCCGATGAGCTCAAAGTGCCAATCGCACGCGCGGACCGTATGTTGGATGATACTGCCATCGTACCACCCGTTGATGTGAGCGACGATTCCAAAACCCAGGAGGAGAGTAATCCACAACAAGAATCTTCTGATAAACCGCCTGTTTTGGTAAGCCTATCCTATAGGATCGTGCTGGAGTCCCTGGTTATGGTTAATATCTGCTGTTTAACATGACAGGACTCTTCTGACAACGGGAGCGCTGCACAAACGCCCGCCCCTACTGTCTCGTCAGGGGGTCTACTAAGCTTCTTGAACACCTATCCCAATCCTCTCACTCGCTGGACGTCGTCTTCCAAAAGTCATTCCCAGACTCGACCACCATCTCTTGCGTCGTCTCGCCGGTCGTCTGGTACCCTCCCAAAGGTACCCGGGGCACTTGTCGACGATGAGACGCAGGGACGAGGGACCACATTAACGGCGACCACGACCACCACACCGACGTCGCCATCTTCGAAAATGTACCCAATGTCAATCATTCTCATCGTGGCACTCATCGCTTTCCTGATCGGGTCTCTACTCCGATCTCTCCTATCTCCCGCCGACTTTATCTACGTTGTGACAGACATCAAGGATGCAGAAGTGGTGAGCGCTGGGTGGCGCGAGATACGCCGACTGGTGGAGGTGAAATATATCGTCGGAGGATGGGATTTCCAGATCGCGGTCGTCCGAAGACACTGACTTTTCTTTTTCTTTTGGGTATTTCCTTGTTGGTATAGTAGACGCACGTCAATTTTGTACTACAGCAAACGTACGCAAGTAGTGTCATCCTTTACGGGATTATCCGCAGAACAAACCTTTGGACTTCCAGTAGATAATCTAGCATTAGCATCCACTCCTACACGCGTTTAGTTTCCTTGCGCAGATAGTCCGTCACTTGTTACTTCACTGACTGTAATAATCATTGCAAGACTTGTTCTATCATTTGGCAGTACTTAGCACTGCGGTCATGTGACCTGCACCACATGAGATGTCTTGACGTCCTTGTCTTGTCCTTTTGCTGATAAGCTGATGGCGTTGCCCCCCTGATGCATGTTGAACACACATCGACCGTTGAAACGTTGATTGGCGTGATGTAACCGCGAGCGTCTGAAAAGTGGGTTCAGCAAAGTTGATTGGAGACGGATTGAGAAGAGCGGAGGTACTGGCAATCTGACAATGTGTAATGAATGAGTGAATCGGAATTGGCGGGTTTATTTGAGCCACTTTATGGAAAACCCATCATGCATCATGGTTCATTCCGCCGGGATATCCTCGGTGCGGTGCATTGCTTCACATATCACATTCGACTAATAGGACCGAAAGCGCTGTCACATGTCATACCTTTATGGTAGGACATCGGATACATAATCCCCTTAAATGCTGAGTGGCCAGGTCATCACGACCGATTGGAGCGCACGAAACAACTTGTTGAGAAGAGGACTCTTGATGATACTGCTCGACAAGACGTGGTCACATGGTTTAGCCTGGCTGAAGCGACGCCACTCGAGTCAGCGTCTGTCATAGACCAGCGCGATTCCGAGCAGGGTCCCTGCGCCGAGTGGTTCCCGAGTCTTTCTTTGTATTCCGTCGGATACTGTATTGCGTCTCGGACGGAACCTCTTAACGTCGTACGCCCCGCCGCCAGGTACAGCGTTATATCGCTTCTCTTCTATGTAATTGTTGCTGACTGCACCGCGTTTTCTAGCAGTCCTGGCAACGTGTCGCTCGGACACTAACTTCATGTCATCCTCGCGTCTGCCTCTACCCCGATCAATTCGCAACCACATAACACTCGGCAATTGTGGAGTATCACTCTGATCTGTGCGTTCGATGAGCTCTTACCTCCCCCCTCCCCATCATTTTTGATGGTAAACGTCAAGAGATGGGTGCTGCGTAAATCACGTGTGTCATGCTGCCATCAAAAGTGCCGTCCTGTGTGCCACGCGATCCAGAGTTTCGACCGCACGTTTTTACTAGGGTGAAAAGGTAAGCGCAGTATCTAGCTTGCTTTTCACCTGCCCACCTGTCAATCTAGCTCATGTCGGCAGCAAGAAAATGTTTCGCGCGTTCCTGGAAGCACGAGTTGTCCCGGCAGACAGACTCGTGGCCCGAGCTGACTTCACGCCACAACTGATCGATTGACAGGATGGCATGCCTAGATCATAAATGCACGCAAACGTGCCGCGGACTAGCACCTCTTCTTTCGAGAGATGCTCTCGAGGTCAAGCCTCCTTCGTGAACACACAGTTGGATCGGGCAGTTCGAGGACCAGCGCTCCCTTCCAAGCCTCGATAACACCCAACACATGATGCAAATGGACCAGAAACATGAATTTCTACTGTCGAGCTCACCAATTGACCTACGAATACAACAAGCCATCCTCTGTTCTGCTGGTGCGTTCTTTGCGGTTTTGGAGCATCCAGCATTACTTGAACTGGTTCACTAAACAGGAGCTGCGTTGGCGTTGATATCTTGGGATGCTCTCCTCACTCTAGACGACGAGGTCGATCACATGTGGTCGTGAGTCATCAGAGACAGTGAAGAGGCTAATATTTACATTCCCGTGGCTAGAAAGTCAGGTCGGGCGCATGTCAAGTGGATATTCCTCTTCGCGAAGTGGTTTGGATTAGCGAACCAACTGTCTGGCTTGTTACATCTTAGAGCCTGCCCCGCGTGCTAATCTAACTTCAGCGGCATTCTCTCCTGGCGTTTCCTGCTCGCAACATATTCTTCCGTTCCTTCGTCAACCTGCATTGTATATTATATTTCCGAAGCTGTCGCCTTTCAGCTCCTGCAATTATGCCTGAATTCAATTTTGATCCTTCGAAGTAAGTCCTGTGAACTACCTATTTTACATTCAAAGTTATGCTGAATTTTGCGCTGTTAGTCTGGGCTATGTACCAGCGACATCGGCGATACTTCGTACTCTCCTTCGCCCTTCTGTGTTCCGAGGTTGTGGTAACGACTACGGTCCAGACGCTTGCCATCCCAAAATATGTCATCGACAACAGATGCATAATTATTTCTGCCCCGCGGACATCATCGATTCTTGGAATCAGCATTATAATTGTACAGGCTATCTTATTATCTTTGACGTATCGGGGCAAGTCCCTTATGCAGCCCGCTGCCAGACGCAGCAAGATCACTGCTATTGTCATTCGAGATGGGATAATCGTGTTTGCCGCGATCGGTGGGTCCAGTGCATCCTTGCCATGATACTGTGACGATTTGTGCTCCTGCTAGCCGTATTGATGGTCATCGTTGTCTACCTTGCGTTCAATGAGACCATGGCCAATATTTTTATGCCGTAAGCGTCTAGGTGGATTCCTGCTGACCTTTTTATAATCCCATTTCTTTTGTAGATGGATTCCGGCGGTGCCCTCCATTCTAGTGCGTGGTTGCTTTTTTTTTGATGTTGCATGGGCTCTAGCAATTTACGTCAAATGAACAGACCCCCCGAATAATCTTGAACTTGCAAATGGCTGCTAAACCCGTAGAATCTATGCCAGAATTTACAACGCATATCGGTTATGTGACGAGTAACGAGATGGATGCAGGCTGCGCTGAGGGTGCAGGGAGGTCGTTGTTTACGAGCCCGATGTAGGGAATTGTTATGAACGCCGAGTTATGCCTAGTTCACTATCTAGGAGTCGGTTGCTGATGTACCTTGTCTGCACTGCACGGACGTTGGACACGTCCTTGGAATATTCACATTTAATTGGACTGGAGTAGAGCTCCCGTTACTGTTTGACTGTTGCCAACGTCAGGAGGTGACAAGATCTCGATTTGAACAACCGAAGGAGCTACTTGAGACGAACATGGAGCGTGACATGTGGTAAGTACATCTCGAGTGCCGCAGCCTGATGAACACCCGCCTTTTGATAGCTGCCCGGTGTACCCCATCTGTACGCAGACAGGCACACGTTCGCATGACAAGCTGAGGACTCGCCATCACCAGCAGGGTTCACGCTACTGGCTCGGGCACGAGCGTTGGTGGCAGCGGGAATTTGATGGCCGCTCTGGTATGGAAGGCCCGTGAGGACAACCCTCGGGATACCGACTACCTGGACCGCGTTTGTATTTACGCTCCTCTGCCCATCGTCGTGAATACGCCCATGCATGAGGAAGATTTATCTTCATTCGCCAAAGTCCTCTTTGATGCAGTAGCACGTCGATGCTCAGCTACTACGCGGAACTTTGTCCCCGTGAGTGTTTCTGATCCCCCAGGTGATGGTCTACACTGGACACCGGCCGAGCATGAAACCATCGTTTGTCGCGTTCAGAATCTGGGGTAAGCAGGTTTCTATGTGGCTGTGCATCAGCGGGACGTACACGACCCACGTGATGAACACGTCTTGTCACCAGTTGACGATGTCGCTCGAAATCGCCCCGGTGACTGATGCAGAACCCCTCCCGGCCTGTACGCCTTCCTTGATGCCCTTCCATATATCATACAGTGGGCCAGCCCCAGTCTCCCGCTACTTTCGTCCCAGACCTGCACCCCCTCCAGTTGCTGCCTTGTCTGCACGGTCTTCAAGCTCTGCCACTCTAGTGACAAGCGCATCGTCGACCTCGATACTGAACGAGACAAAGAGTAATCTCACGGCGACGGCTTCGGTCGCTTCTGTCAGGTGCGAGGAGGATGCGTTGTTGCCGAGGCCCACCGAGGTGGTCAACAAGATGGAGCAAGTGACAGCAGCGCGACTTCCGGCAGATATTGATATGGAGGTGGACTCGGAGACACAGCCCGCCCTCGATGCAGTACCCCTCGGCAATGCATCTAGATCGGCCCATGTGCACACACCCGCGGCAAGAAGTGTCGAACGCTTCCTAGCTGCGTTTCGAGGGAGGCAGATGTATGGACAAGCAGTGGATGTCCCAACTGGGTATGGTGGGTTTGTCTTACGAGCACCGATGGACCCGGAGGGAAAGAGCGGAGAGAATGCGACAGCGTCTTCACAGCCCTTGTCACGGAAAACGAGATCAGAACGCGTCACAACGGATGATATTACCTCGGACGAATCCGACGCAAGGGACAAAGACTCGGACATTGATTCACCCGTGACAAGGAAACTAATACCTTCGTCGACGTTTACTTCCTTTATGCTCTGGGCACCAGATAGACCACCAGATGAGGGAAATGACGAATATGCGAGGGCTCTGACGGAGTGGATTCACTTGGCAACCGAGGTAAGCTCTCGCGCGCGTTTATTTTATATCCTCGATTTATGACTTTGCTCCCTCGTAGATACACTCATACGATGAATGAGAACAAAAATAGTGTTCAGGAACGCCAAGGATAACAACCATTTTCTCGTCAGTTCCTGATTCGCTTACGTTGGCGCGGTAATGGTGCTTGTCTGTCTCATTAGGACTGCTGGGCATGGTTGATCTCTCGTCTACATGGCACTATCAGCCCCGGTGATAGGATGTAATATCGGGCGTTGTTGAGCAAGGGTGGTGACTTGCACGCTGCGGGATACCCTCCAATGGGATGTATAGTGATAGTAATGGTGTGTTGTAGTCAGCGTATTTGGTTCTTGATCTTACCCGTCGTGAATAGAATGCATGCGGAGTTGGACAGGACGGCAATTCAGCCGCGTCAGTCTGAAACTCTGAATCACTTTTTTCGCTTAGCGTATCATGCAGCTAAAGAACCGCAGCCAGCATCTCCAAGTACCACCTGTTCTTGCAGTCACTTCGCTCCTTGTCTTTATTCCTTGCCAAGTGGTTCCCTGCTGACGCACAAGTGCGTCCACCATAATAGGCCGATGATTGCCGCTAATTTTTAGACACGTTCCCTTTCGAGCTCGGATCGCCATAAAAGAGTGGCCAGAATGCTCTTCATAGCGGCGCCCATTCTGGCGCTGGTCGCTTCTGTTGCCGTTTACGTCCGCGCTGATCCTAGTCCCACCACCCCCAGTCCAGGCAGTGTTTTCTTCGAAGGCGAAACCTGTAGCATTGGTTGGAACTCCGACCCGACGGGCCTCTGGAAGGATATGACAATCCAACTCACGACGGGAGATAACTTCAACATGATTCCTTTGAGCAGTACGTCCAACTCTGCTCGCTCGTTCTCGCCGAACGCCAACTACCCCGTCTCAATCATACATTAGCCATTGCGATCGTTGACGGAACCGACCCGAAAAATAACACATTCTCCTACATATGTCCCAAGGTCAGTGTGACAAGCGTGTCCTTGGTTGATATTTCCCGCCCAATGTTCTTTCATAGGTTTCTCCTCATTCCGCCATTTACTTTTACCAGTTTTCATCCCCGACCAGCTCGAACCGGACTTGGACCGGGCGTTTCGCGATCACCGATTCTGCCGCGGACGTCGTGCCGCCGTCCCACTCCACTCAGTCAGACGGCGAGGCGATCCCATGGGGAGTGGGTTCGTTGGTCAACGGGTCTTCTTCCGTTGTCCCTTCCATCGCCCTTACCACTACCGCTGGCCTTGCCGCCGTTCCTTCCGCCAGTTTTGCTACTTCTAAACCCTCGGCTGCATCGATAGCCGCTGCCCCAAGCGTTAGCAACCCTAGCTCCAACACGGATAACACCGTTCCCGCCGCAGGAGTGAACGGTGCGAAAACGACACGCTCCCCTTCAAGTGTTCTCTTTCGGACCGTACTTGCACTTTGGCTTGCTGCATCTGGATTCACAATGATGTTCTAAACTATCCTCTCTTGCTAAGCACACCCCGGGACATAATAACAACTAGCACGTTCTTGCATACATCATCATATGTCATCCATATTACCTCCACTCGTTTTCGCTCACTATCCACAATCGTTTATCGGTTGCTTGGTTCATTTAGTAATTGTCACGCACATTTCCGGAAGAACGTTTTGGTTGGGTCTGTTGAATTTCTGACATTCGAACTCCTGCTTTGTCCGGCCCTTCATTGTCATAACGTAAAAGCCACATTCATTCATAATTACAGCAATGCCCTCGGCGTTCCTTCTCGCGTGTCAAGCTAACGCGAATTTGAATGTCACAATATGCAATGAGCCAAAGAAAAGGGGTCTAACAAACCTTCTCCAGGTAGGTTTTTGGCGATGTCCATGAACAGATCCCACCTCCTATCGTCTTGCCATGCGATGGTCCGATCTTCCCTCAGCGTAAGTGCTTGATGGAGTGGTCGTGTAGGTCTCCCTTCGCGTTCGAGAATTTCAAGCTCCTTGTCAATAGTGTCCAGCCAGGCAATTGCCACTTCTTTCTGCGGAGCAGTCAAACTCGGAGTGCGAAGCGCCCAGAGACAGCGATCCGTTCCGTGAGTGACGAACCCTATATAAAAACGAAAGCATGATCAAAATCTGGTGCATCGGTCTCCAAAAAACTGATTTCTCCTCCTCGCCTTACCTTTTGGTCTCATTTGCTCAGGCGTCCACCTGATCTCGTACCTCGCTACCGGGAAATCTGCCTTGTAAAAGTCCTGCGCAAATATCCGCACGGGTACGTGTACCTGGCCTTCGCTCAGGATCTCTCCCATCAGCGCTGCTGCCTCCTCGGCACTCGCACCGTCCGGAAGTGTCTTGTGCTTTTCCACAAGTCGTTCCGCGATCCGGAGCGGGAAGCACCGCAAGATGTTCGGGAGGACATCGCGGGGTGAGTGAACAGGGAACGCAATCGCGTAGAGGTACCATTCTTCGGAGAGATCCCCGATAGCGATACTCGTCACACCCTTTTCGCGCAGTTTACGTGCGAGTGCGCCCGAGCGCTGCCAGCTCATTGGGTCGGGGGCGGTGGGGATCCAGGTACCGTCGAGACATCCCCGGTATATCCCGTTTTCCGTCCCCACTCGATCGGTCTCGATAACGTCTAACAGCGTGGTTGCGGGCACGAGTGATGGGTCACGAAGGGTCGTGAGTGTCGTAGGCGATGCAGAATCAAGGTTGAGGGCATGGCAAAGCGCTTCGTATTGCGGGCGGAGCTCAGCCGCGGTCTTGGGGGTAAACCTGTGCAAAGGATAGTCGCGGATGAGGATTGGCCCGGTCGGAGGACAGGAAACGTACAGGATCGCATTGGACTGGAGGATGGCGGATTTAATAGGGGACTTTTGGCCCTCGGGTAGATGGGATATGTGGTGGAGGATCTGGTGGACCGAGTGGGCACCTGCGAGGCAGGGTGAGCTACCTGTATCTCATATCATATTCCATCTCTCGTTACTCACCAGCCGATAGCCCAGTGAGCTGTATGCTCGCAGGGTCACCTACGCCACTTCATGAAGCCCATGTTCGGGTGTAAGGAAGGGACACTTACCCCCAAATTCTTCAATATTCTCCCGAATCCATTGCAATGCAAGCCACTGATCCTTGAATCCAAAGTTCCCGTCGATCTTGGGCTCGTCGCATGCAAGAAAACCAAATACAGACAGACGATATCCGATGTTGACCCAGACCTCTGAGCGCTCTTCAGCGATATATTGTGCCTGAGCACCAAGTCCATGGGGCGAGCCGAACTGGAGGAACCTGAAGATGTAAATTGATTGATCGTGGCGAATGCCTGGTACGAGGAAAGGGAAGCGCACCCTCCGTGGATGTAGACCTTGACCGGGAACTTGGACTCACGCGTAAACGATGACGGGGATACGATGTTCACAAAGAGACTGGCATTTCCATGTGGTCAAGGTCGCTTCTGAGTCGTATCCTTGACTTACGGGTCTTCTGACGGTTCACCAAAACCCTTCTTGTCGGCCGCGGGAATAACTACCAACGCATTTCCGTCAACATGCCAAAGTGGTCAGTGATGAATGAACCTGCGCCTTGTCCATCGTTGGCGGGCTGATAACAATCTGCATGGGAAATGAGCATCTGCGTGCATTGTAATGGCCCGTGACTACTTGCGCTTGGTTTCGTAGACGTAGTCCTTGTCCTCGTAGCGGTACCCCTCGGGCAGCCGTTCTGGGTCTGTGAAACGCGCAGGCGGCAAAGCATACGGAACCTCTTATAGCCCAGTAAGATCTACCGACTCGAGCTGTACGTTACACCCACGTACCGAGGAACACAGCCGCTCCGTTGCTCGTCCGCCCACCTCTGATCGGCCCATACTTGGTCTGGACAACGACGCGCACCCCGTCCTGCAAATCCTGGGGAATGTGGAGAACGGGCATGGCTGCTAATCAGTGCTTCACATCGGCCCTTTATCTGCGCGAAGACATCATTTGTTGAGCTAGCGTGGCCCAGATTCCAAAAAAGGACAACTGTTATACTTGGCCCGAGTAGTAGACATACAAACCAGCCTACAAGACAGGAGCTCCCACTCTCTCACCCCCACCTTGTGTGACCTCGTCGAGATTATAGGTGCAAGACGGGGCTCATAGAGGTTATGAGTATCGCTTCGCACCTCTAATCTTACGCCACACCTCTAATCTTATCAATCCCCTGCTCCAGCACGCGATGTCCTACCTGTACAGATATGTGAACGGGCCCTTCCGGAGCTGTTCTACAATTCGTGCGTTTACCTGACAGAGTGACCGCGATTAGCAAATTAAGGATTCAGCACCTTGATCGATCGATATACACCCATCTGTGAGAGTTTGCACTCGATTTGATGAACCTAAGAGTTATGATTCGCAGGGGCAAACCGTCAAAGTACCTGTGGTTACAATAAGAACGACTGGAATCCAGACGACCATAGGAGAGCGAAACGCACCAATTTTCCGGAATCTCGACATCACAGTTTCATTCCCTTTTGTAGGCGGTTTCGTCCACGTCCCTGCTCTTGCTGAACTTGGTCCATTGATCCTCACTTCGTAGGGAGAAATGCCTGAGAGCTGGGAATGCTTATGCGTTGTGCACACGCCACGAGGGGTCTCAGCTCATTCATGACGCATATTGGAGTAGTCTAGCGTGGCGGGGATGATATCAGAAAGCTGATCTGCAGAGAAAAGATGTCTACCCAACAATATTCAATGCCTTTCTCAAGAAGCGGCGCTGTGCCTTCTGATGCCATGCTTCCTTTCGGTGGTTTTCCAAAGTTGAAGTCTGTTGGTGTGATCCAATATGTTGCGCTGCTGCTCAAGCGATAGGGCCAATGGAACGAGCTGAAGGGTAGGAGGCTACAAACATTTCACGACCAGCGCCGTGAACAGCTGCCATTTCCTTCGGGATTCCAGGTGCGTTGGAGATCACCTTATAATTATAAGTATGCTGATCATCGTGGGTGTCAAGCACAGAGAGGCGTGATCATGTGATCATGATATTAGTGTTCTGTGACGATCGTTCGTTGGCTCACTGAGCCATAGAACTTCCACTATGCGTCCACCGTTGCTTCATCAAATATGCCTGCCGGGGTCTTCGACGCGTTACATGGCACCCGGGACTACCATGAACGCCATCTCCCAACGGCGTGTCATCTCAACTCGGGACATCGAGCACCTGAATGCCACTGTCAATGCACTCGTTGACATCTCCAAAACTCCCTGTACTACCCGTCACGATGGGCCACTCCGTGGAATGACCCTCGTGATAAAGGACAACATTTGTACCGCTTCACTCCGGACGACTTGCGCCTCTGCCATGCTAGCAGGTGCGTCACCCTCCTTCCGTCCGTTCGACGGGAATCATGGTTGTGTAGAATATACGTCACCGTTCGACGCTACCGCCGTGGAACACCTCCGAAATGCGGGTGCTGAAATCATTGGGAAAGCCAACTGCGACGAGTTCGGCATGGGGTATCTCTCGTGACTGCCAATGATGAAACGAGAACTGAGCAGACGCCTGCGTAGATCCCTAAATGTCAACTCTATTTACGGGCCCGTCATTAATCCATATCAGCCCGCTGGCACACGTGGTGTTCCGTGGACGATACGCGAGCGTAGGTGCGCGGGTGGTAGTTCAGGTGGGAGCGCGGCAAGCGTTGCAGCTGGAATGTGTATCGCGTGTGTAGTTCACTGCTTCTCAATGTCGTATTAACGAGCGGTTCCAAGCGCCTTGGGAACTGACACAGGTGGGTCTGTGAGGTTGCCTGCCTCATACTGTGGTGTCGTGGGGCTCAAGCCTTCATACGGTCTCATCAGTAGGTCAGTGAAAGCTATGTCTGTGTATGGATTTCTGTGACCGGGCTCAAGGACCTTAGGTGGGGTGTTGTGTCGTTCGCAGATAGCCTTGACTGTGTCAGCGTGCTTGCCAAGACCGTTGATACCGTCAAGAAGGTATTTGGTGCGTGTCGAGCTCTGATCGAGCTTTTTTGCGCTCACAAGTAATTTTGTAGATGTTGTTTCAGTACACGATGCACGCGATCCAACCGCTGCGTCACCTGAAGTCAGGAAGAGGGCGAACTCAATCGTAGAATCGTGCTTCCTAGAAGACTCTTCCAAAAATCAAACCAGCGGCCTCGCTGGCCTTAGGGTCGGGATACCCCAGGTAGTCATCCTCCGTCTTCCCGGTCTGGCGAATCCATCCCAACGTTTGCAATCTGTAGGAATACTTCCCTCTCGAACTGGATCCCGGCATCACCAGCGCTTTGCGTACTGTCACCAGAAACCTCAAGGATGCTGGAGCCTCCGTCCGGTCTGTCTCTCTTCCGGCGACGCAGTACGCCTTGAGCGCGTACTACGTTATTGCGAGCGCTGAAGCATCCAGCAACCTTGCTCGGTTTGATGGGATTCAATATGGTTTGTTCTGCTTCCCATCCTCTTCGATGGCGACCCTTTGGGGGGGTGGGTAAGGATGCTCACCTCTGCTGTCATTGACAGGTCTCCGCGTTCCACCTCCCTTCGGGGCGTCCCGCTCGAAACCAAGCGACGTGTATGCGCATTCACGGTCCGCAGGGTTCGGTCGGGAGGTACGAAAACGGATATTGTTAGGGACGTATGCCCTGACCGCCGAGTGAGTGTCCTCCGGTACACGTACCGTGACGAGCCATGGGACTCACCGACCGATCATGGGATAGCGCGTTCGATAACTACTTTTTGCAAGCGCAACGCGTGCGTGCGCGCGTCAAGGCCGACTTTAACAGGATCTTCCGCCATCCGTGTGTTCACCTTGCTCACCCGGCGCCTTCCCTACCCGCCGAAGGGGTCGACGTCCTGCTCCACCCTTCGGCGATTCGCACTGCGCCGCGTCTGGCAGAAAAACAGAATGGCGGTAGAGAGGCGTGTGATCTGGCGAGCATGGACGTATATTTGCAGGATGTGATGACCGTTCCTGCGTCACTCGCCGGACTGCCTGCACTAACTGTTCCCGCAGGGGTGGGGGAGGACGGATGGCCCGTGGGGATAAGCATTGTCGGGCAGTGGGGAATGGACGAGCTGGTGTTGCGGGTTGGGCGTATGGTCGAAGGCATATGTAACTGATTCGATGACAGACCACCGGCAATGTTGAGATGTCAGAGTGGTGTAGATTTTGTGGGTAACGGTAAGCGTGAGCTACAATGCAGGTGCGTGAGGTGACAATATTAAACAAACAGTATGTATGGAGTGGGGTACTGGATGTCAGAAAGCATACATTAACGAGCGTGTTAAGATACTTCTAGATGATGCCATGACCGCGGAGACCATCCAGGTGGGGCAGGCGTAGATGACCAATGGGGGTTGTGGACAAGAACCATGAGCTCGAGGCCAGATCCCTATCCCCAGCGGAGCACGCCCTCGTATATCGAGAACATGACCGCCGCATTTGGTACGACACGCATGAGGTGGGCGCTGAGTCCTCCGTACAATGATCGCGCACCCTCCTCTGCGATGACAGTCCGCAACGTCTGCCAGAGTCCAGTGTATTTCACAACGCCATTGACATGCGGTTGTCGTAGTCGCGTTCGTAGCACCTTGGTGTCACGGAGAACGTCAGCACGAAAACGATAATGTAATGTATCGCTCTGCACGCACCTCGTGAGGATATGTGATCAGACTGGCAACACACTTGGCCGTCCCTGCACTACCGAGCATACCAAACCACTCCGCAACACCACCACGACCTTGCGTGTTCGCAGAAACCCGTTTCAGCCGCTCATAGAGGACCCACTGGATAGTACCTTCGGTGACGCCGAGATAGCTTGCGCTAAGACCCTTGTAAAATCCGCGAACGCCCTCTTCCCTGAATATCTGCTTGATCATTGCATAACTCCCGCCTACGACTCTTGACGTCGGTCCTCTCGAAGCGGTACTTGATGACGTTCCCGGCGTGGGTCCAGCACCTGAGGCAACGTGCCGCCGTTCCTGAACAAGCTGTAACCGAGTTTTGACGACCCAGATGGGATTCGTTGCAGTGCCCGTGACGATGCCAGCGACAGCTGCAGCAGAAAGATGGACATAGGAATTTTCGTGTCCTTGGTTGAAATGATTGGCAATGACGTGTTTTCCGTTCCCGTAAGTGAAGAAGTTGATCGACCGTGCGGGAATGACGCCGACCAGTGTTGGACCGAGACCCTTGAACAATGCACGAGGAGACTCGTCGCGGTAGATATCGCTGTCAAGAAAAATAAGGATGGATGATACACAAGTACATGTGCATGTTTCTTGTGAGCTTAGAGGGGCTACAGAGAGCGGAGGCAGGCGTACCGAAGGATATG
This sequence comes from Pulveroboletus ravenelii, assembly GCA_038090235.1. NCBI lineage: Eukaryota > Fungi > Basidiomycota > Agaricomycetes > Boletales > Boletaceae > Pulveroboletus > Pulveroboletus ravenelii. The sequence continues at coordinate 8,323 of JBBPMH010000193.1, read as the reverse complement.
GCCAGTCTCCACGAAATTCCACAGTAAGCCCCCGGAACGATGTGGGATAGCAGCTACCCCACCACCAGCCATGCTGACCGAGGCATGCTTTTCCCTGAACAGACTCGATTGAAGACGCGTTTTGACAACGTCAAATGGACTAGTGACAATGGCACCGCACATTCCACCGAAACTGTTCGAGTGCTTAAGAGTTGGGGTTCGCGAAAGAGGAAGATGATCAACTTACCCGCCAGCGACGAAATGCTGAAGTGATTTTGCAGGAAGAACGTTCCAGGATGATGGAGAGTTGTTCATCGTGACCGATGACGAGCTCATCGTCGTGTCTATGGAAGGCAAAGTAGCTAACTGTAACGCAAGGGGCAAAGTCGTTTTTTTCCGATTGGTCACGTGACCCCCCGGGAGTACTGATGTCACGACGGCCTACTAGGCAGCCCCCGAGTACTCGTTGTTCCTTCCAGTGAATTAGTTCCACTTGCTGCACGCCTGCCGCAAGCTCCTTTGGATCAATGTGGGACGCTCCCCATTCCCGGGGGTCTGCCTCTTGACCGGCAGAGTTACCCAGTCCCTGTACTTTGCTCATCCCAGACGTTCCTCCGCCCGACGGACAGGATCATCCCTGTTAACACTTGGTTTCGCAATACTAGCTCGTTCCTGAGCCCGCTGCCTTCTAGATACAACCGGAATCCAGGGCTCGTTAGACTCGTCGAGCGGAGTTACTTCAACATCCTTGGGTGCTCGTTTCTCTACTACATCCGGTGTCTGATAGACAGTATTTCTAGCGCTGGGACGCTCGTCTGCGCTCTCTTCTTTTTCCAGCTTCGAGACTGAGGAGGGTGGTCTCGCCAGTACGACATCGCGATACGATCACTCCGAAGTTGCTTGTCGGTACTCCCAGCGCCTTGGCAACCGGGGACATAGAGGGAAGAGAGGACTCGCTTACCCTGCGGCGTCGCGGGAGGCTGGGGGCTCCCGACTGGGGAGCGTTCCCACTTCGCAAGTTGAATCTATACATATCAGCCAATATAAGCAGAGTAAGGGCGTACTGGTGCGACTCATCGAAGATTTAACCGATGCTAGTGTGGTCCTTGCACGGGCCAGGTGTGAGGGCTCCTAGGCTAGGTGGAATGCTCGAGGAGATCGCGGCACGACGGCCTAAGATGGTCGAACGTGAACACAGAGATTCTCGAGAAGAGAATGGGTGCAAAGGTATTTCTCTCGAGACCTGGGGGGTATGTACATCCTATACTACTGTATCTTCCGAACAAAACTGAGTGAAATGGGCAGAGGGCTCCGTCACCACTAGTGAATGCCAGTTTGGCCAGCAAGAAGCTGTTGGACTGCGACGGAGCACAGCCGTGAGCGTCTGGTATGTCGTAGGCGGTTGGTATTCAAACAACGAATGTATATAAACCTCTGTCCCACTTCGCCCGCTCTTCAGCCTGTTTTTCTTGTGAAGCTGAGAGGTATTTCCTCGCCCTAGATATGTGTTTACAGACACGTTACCAGGTCTGAATCACTGATACTGTGTCCTAGGTACCCAACTTAACCTATTTCATTCGCAGAGTTAAGATGTTTTATTTACAGAAGCCAAGATACATATAGCCGACCCTCCTTTGACGACGTCCAGCACTCATCGCTCGCCATCCCCCTGCTGCAATCCCGAAATATTCCCCTGTCTGTGTGACGTCACTAATTTCCCAATATGGGAGTGTATTTCAGCCTTGAGCACTGGCAGCAGCGACTCCTGTCTGGTTGGGCAAACCCCCTGAACAAATGGAACTAGCTCCAGCATACCTAGCTCAACTCCAGAAATTTTCCAGCATTGCTTGGGGCAACCCACAAGTTTTTGTGAAGCAGCTTCCTCGCCGGAATGTCGAGTTCATTGACCTTGGCGAGTTTTCCCGCGCCTTTGAGTATTTTACTGGAGGGATTTTAGAGCACGACAAGATACTCATCAGAGAAGAGTATCGTATCGCACTGAAAGCATTGCGTACAACTAGATATCAACGTGGGGGTTATGTACTTGGACAACCTGGCATTGGTGAGTTGGGCAAACTTGCACATAACTTGCGCTTGAATTTACATTTTACTTCATGCCATCAGGAAAGACATATTTTCTCATCTACCTACTCGTCCACTTTCTCGGCGAAAGACAGCCTGTTGCGATACAGCCTCTGAGCGGTGCACAAGCCTATGTCTTGTTCCAAGATACCGCCACTGCCTATCCTCTGTCGAAACATGGCCCACTCCATCAGTGCGACCGCCTCGTGTGGGCGCTCTGCGACTCCAATGCAGATTTATCAACACCCAACCATGTTTTCAAGGGGAGTCCAAGAGATGTTCGGATCGTTCAAGCGACTTCGCCCCAGGAGTCGCACTACAAATCGTGGAGCAAGCAGGTCGGTGCACAACCCTACATTATGGACATTTGGACGAAGAATGAACTCGAGGACCTTGCGTAAGTAGCACTATTCTACATTTTGGCAGAATCTGAGGAGTAGACAGCACACTCACAGGAAACGATCCCAAGCGCATGATTAGTCTTGCGAGGAAATGGGGCGCTGTTCCTCGAACAATACTGCGTTGCATCGACGACAAGGATCAGAACATCGAGAAGACGTTTCTTCAACGCCGTGATAAGGCCATCAAGGAATGTCAACAAATTGAGGGTCCGTATCTTGATGTTAGTGGCCCATCATACTTTTTTTTTTATCGGCCAGAGAAGCTTGCTACGGGGGAGATTGATCGCGAGCATCATTACATCTCTGTGCCAACACGAACCCTCCGCGACTTCCTTGCGCATGGACTTGTGGGGAAAGACAACTCCGTCAGGATACAATTCTACCGTATCCTGAGTAATGTGCCAGGGACCCGTCAGGCCGCTGGTGAAATCTATGGGACATGGTTCCATCGCTTCTTCACATCGGCAACAAATCCCGAAATACGGTGCCAATGGGTTGAACAGGGCTCGAACAACGACACGTTCCAGCTGCCTCCCACACTACGAGGGACCTCTTCTCTTATTCGATCCACCTGTGAGGAATTAAAAAATCGGACGCCGCCATACTATTGGGTGCCACCCCGCTCTAATTTCCCTGGCATCAATAGCTTCTTGGTACTCAAGGATCGGGCGGTCGCATTTCAAGTGACTATGGGCTGGCGTCATACATCGCCGCTCAGTGGTCTACAGACGCTGGGAGAGTGGTCACCCAAGTTGAAGAAAGTGGCGTGGAAAGTGGTGTTTATCGGACCAGAGCAAGAGCCAATCCAGCAAGTCGCAAGCTCTTGGGCCAATCAGGTACGGTTCCCGACGAATGGAAAGGTTGTACCCATTGCGTGGTCTGTCGTGGACCCAGTACACCCTGGTATCGATTGCGAGGTATGTGGGCTGTCGGTTCATATGAGGATCTTCTAAGTTGCCTGTCAGCCGCATGATGACGAGTCCGATGAGGAGATGGGGGAATTTGAGGGGGAGTGATTGTTAGTCAACCAACGACACTTGTTTCGTGCCATGTCCTCTTTTTTTTCCCTCGTTAGTCACCAAATGTCTGTTACCACAAAAATGTGATTGAATCATTGTCTTTGAGGATGTAGGGAAGGCCAGACTGCGGGAAAGCGCCCTTCACGCCATGGCCACCTCACTGCCTACGACTCTGCCCTACTGCTCACTCGCGCTACTTCTCGCTACTCAGCAGTCCCTGTCGCACTCCTTGACACGACGCATTTTGCAGAATTTTAACTGGGAGAAAATGTCGTCCCCAATGCGAAGACTTGACTTGGAATATAATTTTCCATTCAGGATATTACCCATGCTCCTACACACCGCTGCTGTCCGTGTGAGGGCTAGATCCGAGTGGCTGTAAGAAACTCAATCCCAGCAAACATGGATGCGAGAGCTATTCACACGAGATCGAGGTCTATTGCCGCTCGTGGGGCCTGAGAATGATGGGATGACTGGGGCAGCGGAACCATGATATTAGCGTCTCGACATCTGCTGGTTTTCCAAGCCAAACTCCACCCGGGGTGCGGTGCATAGTGGCGGCGTGAAGGAGTCCGTCTCCATACGACACACGCGGGCACCTTATCTCGCGAAGCCACAGCACATCACGTGAAGGTACTGAGCCTTGCTAGTCAAATCGGCCATGCAACGAAGCCGTCGTCGCTCAAACTATGTTTGTGCTTTCTATCATAAAGGTCTGTCTCTTTTCACTCACTTCAACTCCGACTGATGCATTCATTCTAGGACACGATCCCCGTTCTACCAGTCAACTTCGGCACACCACCTCACCGGGCAATCACTGACGAAATCAACAAGAAGTATGCTAACAGGGTCCTGCATGACGTCGGTCTGTGTATCTGCGTGTTTGACCTCGTTGAAGTCGGAGAGGGAAAGGTTCGATATGGGGATGGATGCCTCTGGTACAAGAGTCCTCACCATTGTCTCACTCGTTGTCTCATCTGACTCGCGTGTGAAGCAAAGTTTCGCCTGGTTGTCTTTAGACCCTTTGCGTCCGAGGTGATACTTGCCAAGGTTAAATCTTCTGATGAAGAGGGAATACGACGTGCGTCCCTCCGTGTCTCATCCGGCGGCCCTGGCTTATAAAACCCAGTTAGCGTCGGCTTCTTCGATGATATGCATATCCCCTTTGCATACCTCCCTCAACCTTCTGCATTATATGCGCCAAGCTTTCTCTTCCCTTCCGTGGTTCTTCGCCTCATCATCCTCATGCTCAGCGATCCAAACGAACGTGCGCATCTCTGGTTACCAGAGTCCGAGGCGACGACATCACACGAGCTCCTCGAGTCTGCTGCAACAGATCGGATGTATATAGATCAAGGCGAAATCATCCGTGTTCGAGGCGGACGAGTTCTATGATGATGAGCCTGGTCCTCCCAAGGCTGCGGAAGGAGTTGTGATAAAGCGCGAGGCACGAAGAGCGCCGTATACCATCGTCGTGAGTTTTGAGGAAATGGATTAACGATTGGTGTTGATGATGAGATGTAGTACTCGATAGCCGAACAGGGGCTAGGTCCTGTGCTCTGGTGGAAGAGTGCAAGAATGGATGGTGGCGAACAGGACGAAGGGTGATGAACGTGTCTGAGCCTGATATATTTACTCTCTCGCATCGCTCCCACTTGATCTCACCGTTGTAAGGAAGCAGATTCGCTTGCATATGTAAGTACAGATAAACCTTTCCTTGATCCTTCCGTTGTTGTCCCGATCTTATTCCTTCCTTCAAACCTGACTGTGAATACTACAGTTTTTGCTTGACTTCCTCAAATTGTTGGTTCATCTCTGGAAATAGCGCATCCTCATTTTCTCTTACTCAATGTATTTTTTGGACCGGAAGATCGGCCGAGAAGAGGGGCGAACACCTCTATTCACCGATCAGCGGAGCTAGTGATGCGCCTCGTCACAGCCTGAGATGTGTTGCAGTTCCAGTTCTGTCATCACACGGAAATATCCTCAACACGATATTGCTTGTACACGGCCACTGACGTATGTTTCAATGAACTTCTCCAAGCAGTCTCCAAAAGGATAGATGTTGCTATGGTGACATCGAAAACAAATAAAAAGCGGTAGCGAGGTTCAGCGTGAATGTTGCCCATATGATGCGTGTCCGCATGACTTGCATATGGTTCCTTTTCAGCCACCCACGCGATGACACGCCATATCCCAGCCACGTACGATACCGACTGGCCACATCCGAATCCGTGCCAGCGATTCCAACACGCACCACGTAGCAAGGATACCCTCCCGCAAAGCGCTGCCCTTCACATCCTCGCGCACACACCTGGCAGTCCACACAACGTGAAGGATGGATCGCAACGCATATCGTCACTTCCGTGGCCGTCACCGTTCACTCGGCGCGGAGATGCAATGCACGCGCGGACCAGGAAGGGTCTCAAGGACACAAAAGATGCAATGAAAAGCCACGAAATTGATCGGCGAGGAAGCGCGTTGTGAGACTTTACACCTGGATGGACGTCTTGAGAATTCGATGCGCGGAGGAACAAACACCAGTGACGACTTCGGTAGAAAAAAGGCTTTAGACCAGCCAGAGCTCGAGAGGATAAAGAAAAGACAACATTTTAAAATAACCATTTAGAAACGAACAATAAACCCTAGTATCCCACTGCTTTATCGCGTGCCGTTCAGCAGGCCATCGTAATTCCGTTGTAAGGACCATCGTGGTTGCTGAGGGTGCCGTCCCAGATATAAGGTACGTCGCCGACGATGCATTGTGTACTTGGGTTGTCCTGACCTGTTCGACGTGCGATCATCATCCAGAGTCCATCCTGAAAGGTAGAGGAAAACTTACCAGGGCAATTTGCCCACTCACCAGAGTCCGCGATGTGCACCTCTCCAGAGGGGTGCACGAAACCCAAGGACATGCCGGGGCAGATCGGGATGGGATCCTCTTCGTTGTTGATGTGGGTCAAGTGTACGGTGGCGTCCACATAGTCGGCGAATGCTTGATTGCCGACACGAGGGAGACCGTAACAAACGGTCTGGAAGGTCGTTCCGGAGGGCAACCAAAGTGGGAGATACACCGAGTCGAGAAGCGAGATGGCCGCACCTACAGAAGAACAACGATGACATTTAGCCTTCAGTCGGTTGCCAAGGAAGCGTATCACGATCTCCAGGGGTACTTACCCAGGGAGTGGCCGACCATGGTCACTGACGTCGTCCCATACTGTGACATGGTTTGTTGCACAGCGGAAAGGACAGTCGTAGCAGTGCTGTCATGACAATGTAAGTGGGCGGACGGGAGCGAGGCGCAAGTCATACTCTGCTTGCTCGTTTGCGAAGCCGCTATGGACCTCAATAGAGGAACTAAGTCCTGGGAAGAGCGTGGGGTCCAAGTTCGTCAGGAAGAAATTACCGTCCGTCACGAGGGCCTCCCTGGAGGTTAATGACTGAGAAAAGACATGACGCCACACAACAGCTAAAGTGAGGACCTACATCTGTGAAGGGTCTGTTCCTTGGTGGGCGACAACCACGCTGTTGAGACTGCTATCATATCCAACATACCCTGCACATTCAGAGTCGGCCCAAGTCAAGCTCCGCATGTATTCAGTTAGATGACCTACAGTACTGAACAGAGGAACCATCACCGCCAGAAGCGACGGGATGAAAGCTGGGGTTGGCAGCGCAGTTGGCTTGATTGTACGGGAGTGGATTAGAGTTCTGTGGACTGATCGTGCATAACAGTTTAAATAGACGTACCTCCACAGTTCCATGCAAGCGTCTGGGAAGGGGTACAGTATGCAGCACTCGCATAATGTGTGTATGGGGTGAAGGTATCGATCTGTGCCGTCGATAGCGCAGTTATCGACTGCCTGCCGAAGAGAGCAGGCGAGGCCTGAACGGCCGCAACTCCGAGAAGAGCAGCAACGAGAACAGAGGACATCAGTGGCAAAGTTCTTCAGGAATCCACACGTCGAATGGGACGGCCCCACCACTCTGCAAGCAGACTCTTATAAGAGTCTTACGGAAGCGCTGTATAATTAGCATTGATGGCAGCAAGCACACCCATATGACTGGCATGATCAGGCGATTTCAACAGCCATGTGTACAGAGGTGAAAATAGCTGTTGGGCATTCCAAGATTCGTGTTGGTATTGATCGGGACGATGATTCATGAAAAAATACCCACCTGCACATACATCACCCTGTAACCATTGCTTCTGAAGACGATGCTTAAGGTCGAGAAAACGAGGCAGGCGTGAGCCGAATCGAGCTAGCCCGCGTGTCAACGAACGTGCCAGATTGTCATTTGAAGGAATAACCTCCGACCGTGGAGCTTCGAGCGCGCTCGTGTAAAACATGATGAACAGCATGTCAAATAAATGAATTCATGTCTCGGCAGTCACAGACCGCCCAACTTGGAGCGAGAGTTTAATAGTTTTATCCGTCTAAAAATGAAAATCATCATCCGACGAGGTACAGTCACTTGGCATCACAAACACGGCCACCATCTGACGCTGATGCCAACGTGAAAAGGGACTTGGCATCCGGGCCATGAGATGGCATGCTGCGCTTCTCTCATTACGAGGCTGAGGCCCGGGGCAGATCGTCGACCATCCAAGTCCACCAAAGGAGGGTCCAAAGTAATTTACTTTTTACGACTAGACTCGTCTAGCCGGAACTACTAGAATGCTCCATTGAAGAAACCGCGATGCGTCCACCGAGTAGTTAGTCTATAACTCCAAGATGATCTTCTTTGATGGTCCCGATAGCAAACTGCGCAGGGTAAACGCGGGGAGCTGGATACGAATAGAGGACGCACAATTTCTGTCGCGTCGACGCGAGTACCTAC
>JBBPMH010000192.1:0-46371 GCA_038090235.1 Pulveroboletus ravenelii | reverse complement strand
AGATACCTGGCCCGCTTTTTGGGAGGTAAGCCATTGATATGCTGCAAGCTGAACTCTCTTATTCTTGAGAGGACTGAGAGCATTAGCATGGCCTTCACATTTTTTGAGTGGTAGTTACTCAAAGACTTGGTAATGGCATGCAAGTGTCCAAAGCTTCTATGTGAAGTGCAAGCCCTAACCTTCATGCCACTGCTGAGTGATCTCCAAGCTTGCATCAATGCAACCAAGTCCCTTCAACTGAAACATTGTAAAATAATGAATTAGAAGTAATTGATTGATGCAGGATAATGGTAATATTTTTGATCCCTTTGCAAAGTCCTCCTTGATTTGCTCACAGAGTTCATCCCAATCTCTCACTTCAGCCCCATTCTGCTGTAGGAGCTATCAGTCTCCTATAGTTGCAGACCCCATTTCTAGCCCATCTCCAGCATCCCTCAAGCTTTCTTATTGCATCCTGAGTCTGCTTGTATTATCCTAAGGTTAGTCTGCTTTGCTTTTGTTGCATCTGTCCACTGGACTTGGGTGTATCTGTTCAATCCAGTCCAGGTTTGCTCACCAGACTGTTTATTTTTACTTACTTCTTACCAGTTCCTTGATATTCTTGTTCTCTCTCATGTTTTTGACCATGATATGTTTCTTTCTCAATGTCCTGATACTTAGAATTAAGAATCCCTTGATAGGGCCTTGGGAGTTACTATAATTACCAAGCCTAGAGAATACCTGGACTATAAGATTGTGTATCAAGATCTGGGAATCTCAGCTTTTTACACCCCACATCATTGTTGGAATTGTGCTGATCATTGTCATTGTTATCCTTGCCATCATTCCTTTAGTCATTTTTCATTGTCTGGGTCCTTGTTCTTAACCTCTTATTTATATCTAGCCCTTGTCCTTGGCTGCCTATTGATATCTGACTGTTATATCCTGTGCAACTCCTATCTCTGGACCCAACTCTAGCCCTGTCTCTCTTAAACTCCAGTGTGTTCTTGATGAGTGCACACCCTAGACCCTCCAGACCCTGTACTTAGATCATCTTGTATTACTGTACTTACATTCCATTCCTTGCTTACCTTTGTACACCGCCCATTTCCTCCATAGCCCCTCTGACCCTGTGCTCTGCTTAGGAGCACAGCTTCATTGTTACCACTTTGGCTCTGGCTCTGAGTTACTGGTTCCCATACCAGTGCTTCTCCTCCATATATAAGATTCTATACTATGTTGTAGATACCTCAGTTCAAATATTGACTACTTGAGCCTTGATGGCTCTCCTCTGATCCTCCCTCAACCTTCATTGCTTGCAACAAGATTACTCTGACCCTTGCCTGACCCTCCATAAATTCAGGGCAACTGGACTTGTGACAGAGATGCATCACATACAGTGAAACTGAAGCCCTGTTTGAACTCTGGAGTTCCAGAGTTGTCCTCAGAGTATGCTCTTAACATCTGACCTTCATCCTTGGTTGGGTTTTTCTCTTTTATCATTGTTATTATTGTTGTTGTCACCCCAGGTCCTTGTTTTTGACCCTTTGTTTCTATCTGGCTCTCATCCTTGGCCCTTCTTGTTATTATCTGGTCCTTGTCCTTGACTGGATTGTTTGTCTCATTGCCAGATTGTCACTCAGAATTGTCTATTTCACTTTTGCTTACTGAGATTGGTTGTAGCTAACCCATCCTTGCTGCTAACCCTTTCTAGAACCCCTTGGGACAAGGAAACTCACCCACTCACACTATACCCCCACACTCCCTATTATGTAGCTGAATTAATATGTTTGAGGAAGTGTTGAGAAAACTTACAGTATGCCTAGTGGCCAAGCCACCTGTAACAGGTGGCACATTGCCTTTCCATAAGACAAGGGGCAAAGCAAGTGTTGGATTTCCCTATTTGGTATTCAGCTTATATAAGCATACCTTACATTGCACTAATAGTTACCTTAGACTACTTAGTGACTTACTGAGTATTCTATAGGTTATAAGCCTCACCTGTGCTCAGTAGCTGTCAAGGTCACTCATTGGACTCATGGGAGAAAGAGAAAAACTCTCAGTGAAGGACTCTTACAAACTTGAGAAAAATGCCTTACTTGACATGATCCAAGAATGGCAAGAAAATTGTCATATCAGACCTATCAGTGAATGGATGGAATTGGTCAGACTACCATAAGAAGCTTGTGCAGGCAGTGACCACATAGAACTTACTTGGCATACTCAAAGGGACAAATATGAAGCCTACTGGCTGGAATTTATTTAGGATAGCAGAGTGGCTGCATAATAACATGGAGGCCCAATGCCTTATCATATGGATAACTTCATCAATTTTACATCATTATTTTGGAATCTCACCATCTGCCCATAAGATGTACACAGTTCTACAAAATCTATTTGACAAGCCTATGACTATGGTATGTGATGAATCAGTGAATGTGGCTGCACCAGTGCCAAGAGCATTTGGTGGCACCTGTCACAGATGTGGTCAACCTGGACACAAAGTGTGCAACTGTAGCTTAGTTGGAATAAAGGGTCAGAAGAGGCAGCTGCAGTGATAGAGCTGGGCAAAGGTACCACAGACCAAAAAACTGACAGCATAAGCCTCATAGCCATGGCAAGCAGTCTGAAACCCCTAATGGTAAGTCAGTTGGCACATGACACTGCCACTGATGTCACAAACCCTAAAGCAACATGTGCTGGGCCAATGAGATCAGCCAGTGCATTAGATGACTCACAAAACCTGCCACTCAGAGAGAGGACAGGCAAGGAAGTTGAGGTTAAAATTGAGGGTATGGAAGCTAAAGCAGATGACAAATGGTGTTGACCAGCAGATGAAATGTCTAGTGAAACAAATGGAGTGGTGAGCACAGCTCAACTGTGATCACCAGTGTTGAGGTCACAGACTGACAGTGCAGAGAATAGTGCATGGGATCAAGAGCACTCACAGGCCAACCTAGTGCATGAGGAAGCATACAGGGCAGTATGCCATAGGGCACAGGACAAAGTGAAGGTGTCTGCAGATGAAAGCACACAAAAAGGCCCTAGCACATTGCTCATGGGGGAGTGAGATGGTCATTATATAACTGACCATGCTAGAGAAGGTAACAGGCCAATTGACAGTGGTATGAGCACATGGAGTGCATTGCACAGTCACAACAATAGCCAACCAGACAAGGCAAAGGAGCTAGGACTGCCAAAGGACCCTGGGGACATAACAGGTAATGACAAGCATCATTCAAACAGGCCCACAGAGCCACCCAACAAGCCTGAAGGCACAAGGGGATGAGAGGGCAGCTTAAGGCCTGAGATGGCTGAGCTGGAGGTCAAGGTTGGACCAGTAAGGGCAAAAGGTGATGATAGCAATAGAGCATGTTGACCTGAGGAGCCTACTGTTAATAGCATACTCTGAGGATAACTCCGGAACTTTGGAGTTAAAATAGGGCTTTGGCTTCACCATATGTGATGTGCCTCTCTCACAAGTCTGGTTGCCCTGAATTTACAGAGGATCAGCAAAGGGTCAGAGTAACCTTGTTGCAAGCAATGAAAGTTGAGAGAGGATCAGAGGAGAGCCATCAAGGCTCAAGCAGAGGGTCAGAGAGAACTGGGGGAATCTTAGTCAATATTTGAACTGAGGTATCTACAACATAGTATGGAGTCTTATATATGGAGGTGTAGGATAATCTCAGTCTGATTGGAGTCAGGACTATATATTATGGGCATATTCATCACTCTTATTGCCCACCATATCCTTATCCTGGCTTCTCATGTCAATGACTGTATGGTCACAGAGAGTTCATCCTCGCTGATAAAAGCTTTCAAGAATGAGATTGCAGTATGGTTTAAGATCACAGACTTAGGGCCAATCAGTTGGCTGCTGGGAATGAAGGTGGTCCAGGATCAGACCACACAGACAATTTCTCTGTCCCAAGAACTGTATGTCACCACAATACTCACTAAGTATAATTTCACAGATATGAAGCCTGCCACCACTCCACTTGATTCACATTTTCAGTTATCCAATTCCCAGTCGCCCAAGACCACAAGCAAGATAGCTTGCATGTGCAATATCCCTTATTGTCAGGCTACCAGATCTCTCATCCATCTCACTACTGGAACCCATCTGGATATTGCATTTGCTACATCATTCATTTCTCAATTTAACTCTAATCCCAGTTGGGAACACTGGAAGGCCATGAAGCAGATTTACAAATACTTGATCAGTACCAAGTCTTTGACACTTACATTTGGGGCCCAACCTGGCAGTCTTGTCAGATATGTGGATACAGATGACAGCATGACTCAGGAGCATCAATGAGCAATTACCAGATTCACATTCCTCATCAACAGGGGAGCAATATTATGGGGTTCAAAGAAGCAGGAACTCATTATGCTTTTGACTGCTGAATCTGAGTACATTGCCACCACACATGCCACTGAAGAAGCTTATGGCTTCATTGTCTTATTGAAGAACTTTTTCGTCTGCTCAAACATCTGACCATTCTCTATGGCAATAATCAATCTGCAATTGTGCTCACAAAGAATGGAAGTTATCATGCATGCACAAAGTATATTGGGTTACATTATCATTTTATTCATTTCACTTTTAAAGAAGGTTCTATTCATTTTCTTTATTGCCCTACCAGTGACATAGTTACTGATACTTTTACTAAAGCTTCACCTAGTATTAAGACTAAGCACTTCGCACAGGAGCTTGGTTTACACCCTTCCATTTGAGGAGGGAGTGTTGTATTTAAATGAGTCTGGTTGATTCTGGTGAGTCTGGTGCAGTCCAGATACCAATCCAGGGTACCAGATACAGATGCCGGATGAGTATGATACAAACAGATAGTGATCCATGTCACATGACATGGAGTAGATAAACTTGTTTCACAGTATTCTGCATCTCAGTCCTGACTCCCATCTGACTAAGGTAAGACCTTAGTCTCTGTATTCTTACCATTACTTATTACCTATAGATCATTCTACAGGTACTAATCTGCCTCCATCCAGCAGAATCTGAGTTTCTTCAAGGTTCCCCAAAGGCGTCAGTACTACTTGAGGGCACCCTGTTTTGATCTGTAAAGAGCTACACATAGCTGGGCAACCAGATCATGACCCCATTTATCATAACTGGGCAGTAACTCCATAAAGATTACCTTGTCGTCATCCAGTTTACCATTTAGGAATGTGCTATAGAAATTGAATATGTCAACATCCCAGTTCTGCTGTGTGGCCACAGCCAGGATCAGTCAGAGCAAAGCGAGTTGAGTGATGGATGCATAAGTTTCATGATAGTTGACACTATATTGCTGGGTGAATCTATAGGTGACCAATCTAGCTTTATACTTGTCAATCTCACCTGCAGCATTCTTCTTTATCTTAAATACCCATTTGCAACTAATAACATTGGTGTCTTGTGGGTGTTCTACAACGTCCCAAGTATGCACATCTGCCAAACTCTTCAGTTCCACTTTGATCACATCATCCCATTTTGGCCAGTTTGGGCTTGATTTCACTTCCTCAATTGTTGTCAGCTCCAGACCCTCAGATGCAGTGCTCCCTGCCATTATGGCAAAAACTGCATCTGAATCCATATAGGTGGCATGATCCTCTTGGTCTATACCACCAGCCTTCTCAATCTGTTAGATCCCCTTTGGTAGGATTGGATTGCCCCCTCGTCCATTGTAAGTACTCTCACCACTCATGAGCATACACATATATGGTGATTCCATACACTGGTGAGTCAATCGTTGCAGTTGGTCATTGGGCAGGATGACCTCAAAGTTCAGACCCAAGTGGTCTGGTGTGGATTCACCATATCCAGTGCCATCAGCCAGTGTAGCTGATCTGGGTCTGGGTCCAGAAGCAGCTATTATGGGTGTGGGTGTGACCATGACAGTAGGTGTCTTGGTAATGCTCTTGTTAGTTTTATCACTGGCCAGTTCTTCAACCCACATAGTAGTGGATCTGGTACTGCACTAGAAGGTAACATTGTGTTCTACAACCACAACTCAGCAGTCTGGCAGGTACATGTGATGTGCTGTAGAGTTAGCATCATAACCAACCCAATGACCTTCCTTTGCATGATCATCCAGCTTCAATCCACTGTGATTCAAGATCCAACATTTGGCATCCCAAACCAGTAGGCTCCCTAAGTGTGGCTTTTTACCATACAACATCTTATAAGGGGTCCTCCTATTGAGTGCTCATGTCATAGTATAGAGCACAGCATGTCTCTATGTTTATATTTCATATATTTTGGCTGGTACAGTGTCTCCATCTATTCACCATTTTATTCCACTGGATATCAGTTTACATTTGCTTACTGTTTTCTTATATACAACCGACTGGACTACTGGACTATTGCTGGACTATTGCCAGACCCTGGGCAGTATCTTGTGCTGCATCAGCAGTGTCATTTCATTACTCTCAGATACCCTTTTTACACTTCCCTTTTGACTATTCATTCTTTATTTCCACCATTTTCTTTATCCCTTGATGACACAGACTAAACTTCCATTACTACCACCAACATCCCAGACTATTTAGTTGTTCTGTCATACCTTACAGAGTCCCAGGAATGCCTGGACTATAAGGATTGTACCTAGTCCTGAATAGGGGAGCTCCCTTTTGGCTTACAACTACCATCTACCATTCAACCAACCACTTATCACCCACTGTTTACCATTACCATCACTGTTTTCCACCATTCACTGCACTGTTTTATCACTTGTCACTCCACTAGTCTGCCCAGACTATCAGTATATAGGTATTAGTAGCCTGGAGAACTCGTTTTCCACCTCCCCTTCTCTGAGTCCCTTTAGGGTTGAGTGCACCATGCCCCTAGACCCACTTACCACTCATCCTGCACCCCACAGACAGGATCAGTGTTCTTCAGTGGACTGATTTTTAACCCAAACAATGTGAAGGAGTGCTTCCCCCCACAGGTTCTTCAGCAATCCACTAGCATGAAGCACCATCTGGACTCATTTAACCAGAGTCCAGTTGAGATGTTCAGCAACACTGTTGTGCTCAGGTATGTCATGAGTGGTCAGTTTCCATTCTGTCCCATGCACATTCAAATGACAATGTTCAAATGAGGAATGAACTTGGTCAACATATACTCTCCCTCATGGTCAGACCTGAGATGCTTAATCAATATGCCATGCTGAGTCTTCAGCCAGGACTCAAAGTCCATATAGGTGGCGAAGATGTCCAACTTGGCAAACATAAGACTTACACAGATATATTGAGTGTGATTGTCTGTAAAAGAGCTGTAGTAAGCCCTCTTCCTGGGTGTCAGAACTGGAGATGGACCCCACACATCCATATGGACTTCATTGCCTAGGTGCACAGTCCGGCTTGGCTCACATGACGATCTGATTGGTTTCCAGACTGCCTTCCTGTACTCACATGAGGTGCACTGTAACACATCCCCACAGTTTGGTCAAAGTGAGATACTAGTTACCATCTCTTTTACCAGTATCTCCTGGATAGTTGCAACACTGATGTGGGATAGACAAGTGTGAAGTTCCTCAAGCGAGAGCTGAAGGTTGGCCTTAGCTGCTGCTGCAACTGGGTAGTCACTCTGGGTCCAGTAAAGACCATTTATCATATGGACCATTTCCAACTGGTTGATTGAGATGAGCATGACCCACATGGTCAGTGCATAGAGAACATCCTTGAGGAGTACCTGTGACTGGGCATTCCCATTCAGCAGGTATATGGGCAGATTGCCCTTACCAATGGCATCAAATGTGCCATTATCTGCTCTCCTGATCAGCTGGGGTGGTATCAAGACAAAGTTGAGGAATCAATCTCAACATGGGGACAGATGTTGTGATGCACTGCTGTCATATAATTCCAGAACTGTGGACATCTGGGTGAGGTGGGCAGTAACATCAGAGTCACAGGAGTCTGGTAGTACCAACCATGCACTATCTAGTTGATTTATAGCTGCCATGGCAGATGACTTGCAGTCCTTGCCATCTTTGGGTTTCTTACCATGTGGTTTCCATGACTTTGGTGCCTGACCTGCTTTGCCACTGCTCTCTTCCCAGAAGTCATGTGTCTTGTGACCAGTCCACCTACAATTGTGGCAGGCTCCTGAAAATTTCTCCTTATGACTATTGCAATGTAAAGCACTAAGTGCCTCTACATTGATATCTGGTGTTTTCCCCATGCCCTAGCTGGTCTACCTGTTATCTGTCCATCTGTTCTCACCAGTCTGGGACTAGTATTAGCTTAGTCCACTTCTGTTTTAGTCTGGATCTCAGTCTGGTTTGACAATCCAGTCTAGACCATAGTCTGGGTTGACAGTCTGGTCTGGTTTTAGTCCAGATTGACCCCCAACAAGCCCAGTTTCTTTCAGACTTTTGATTCTTTATTTAGAACATGTCCTCTTATCATTAGTAAGTTCAGGAACATATTCCAGACTATAAAAGCCTTGTATTAGGTTTTGAAATATATCTTCTGATTTTTCATCTCTTTGAATCTTTCCTTCACCAACTATCATTCTGGAAAGTGACCTAGTCATTGCCCAGGTCAACCCAGCCATTGGGAACACTGCCATTGCTGTCCCAGAACCTCCCTTGGGTTGAGTCTACACTCACCCACTACTAGCCCTCCTGATCTCCTAGTCAGGATTGCTGTTCTTCAGCAGCCCTTATCCCATTTAGAAGTGTCTGCTCCAAATGTGGCATTCTCAGATCCTTTCCCCTTGTACTTCCCACTGTCCTGCAAAGTTATCCAGTTGTACTCCTCAAGCATGAGATCAATCAGATCCTTGGGCATTAATATTTGTGTCTTGTTTATTTGTAGGGAGGATGAGAGACAGGACAATCCAGAGTTGTAGTATCAGGGTAGAGATGCATAGATCACCTGGAATAGCTCATCATCGGGTACTGGCCACCCCATAGTTGCCAGTTCTTCCCAGAGCACAATAATTTTGTCTATATGTGCACATGCATCACTGCCCTCTTTCAGTTTTAGCTCACCAAGTTGACACCAGGCTTCTGCACTGATAACAAGAGACCACTTCTCAAATAGAGATTGTAGTATCTCATAATACTCCTGAGCAGTTGTTTTATGAACAAGCTGCATAAGTAGTGAATTTGGCAATGTGTTGTTTATGATGTGTCAGGCCTTAGCGTCCTTTTTGGTCCAGGCATCCAGGGCTTTCTCATAAGTCTCTACCACTGTGATGTCATCAGGAGTCAATGCCTTCCACCTGGGCAACTGCTTAGTCACAGGGTCTACAGGTTTTGGCTTTGTACCATTGAGGAATTCTCTTAATCCTTGACTTTCTATGATAGTGTGGAGTTGGACCTTCCAGGTGATCCACTCCTTACCAGATGCATCGAGCTTTGGTAGCTTAGTCTCCTCAGATGATGTGCTAGACATGTCAGCAGTTATATGCATGATTTAGATGGCTATATTTGGGCTTTCAGTAGCTATATCCAGGCTTTTGGTGGCTATATCTGGGCTTTTGGTGGCTATATCTGGGCTTTCAGTGGCTATATGTATCTAGGCTTTCAGCTAGATTAGAGCACAAGGCTCATAACCCGTAGGATGATCTTAGTTTGATGGGAGTCAGGACTGAGGTGCAGAATACTGCAAAACAAGTTTATTTACTCCATGTCACATAACATAAATCACTATCCATTTGTATCATACTTGTCTGGAATCCATATTCAGTACCTTAGATTGGTATCTGGACTGCACCAGACTCACCAGACTCAACCAGACTCATCTAAATACAACAGGAGAAGAAACACTGGTAAGAGAACTGGTAACTTGGAGCCAGAGGCAGAGTGGTAGCAATGGAGCTGTGCTCCTAAGCAGAGCATGGGATCAGAGGGGCTATGGAGGCAATGGGTGATATACAAAGATAAGCAAGAAATGGAATGTAAGTATAGTAATACAAGATGATCTAAGTACAGGGTCCAGAGGGTCTAGGGTGTGCGCTCATTGAGAATGCACCAGAGTTTGAGAGAGATGGGGCTGGAGTTGGATCTGAAGGTAGGAGTTGCATAGGATATGACACCTACAGATCCACCTAGCAGGGCTGACAATGTACCTGTGAACTGAGAGGATGAATCCCTAAGTGTTGAGCTCAAGGGGGAGCAGGAAGCATTTGCAAGCTCTGATGTCACAGTTTCCAGGGCTAAAGAGGATATGTGTCATATCCTGTGCAACTCCTATCTCTAGATCTAACTCTGGCCCTGTCTCTCTCAAACTCTAGTGTGTTTTCCATAAGCATGCACTCTAGACTCTCCGGACCCTATACTTAGATCATCTTATATTACTGTACTTATGTTCCATTCCTCACTTATCCTTGTACACTGCCTGTTTCCTTCATAGCCTCTCCAATACTGTGCTCCACTTAGGAGCACAGCTCCATTGCTACCACTCTGGCTCCAGCTCTGAGTTACCAGTTCTCTTACCAGTGCTCCTCCTTCATATATAAGACTCTGTACTATGTTGTAGATACCTCAGTTTGAATATCAACTAAGATTCCCCCAGTCCTCTCTAATCCTCTGCTTGAGCCTTGACAGCTCTCCTCTGATCCTCCCTTGACCTTCATTGCTTGCAACAAGGTCACTCTGATCCTTGCCCAACCCTCCATAAATTCAGGGCAACTGGACTTGTGACAGAGGCACACCACATATGGTGAAGCCAAAGCCCTATTTGAACTCCAGAGTTCTGGAGTTGTTCTTGGAGATATGTTCTTAACAATATGCTGGGATACTTGAATGGTGATGAGAAATCTTGAAATGTGCTGAAGAAACTGTTGAGTGGATCAGAAAGCCAGTGTGAAGGATCTGAGTGCCAGATTAAGGAGTACTTACCTGAAAAAGCTTGAGATGACCCAAGTGACTTGAATGGTGACAGAATGGCTACACAAGATGACCCCATCAGTGTGATAGAAGCTACCACAGGCAGAGCAAGCAGCAGTAATAAATATATAACCACACTGAGTTGAGCTACTGAGCCAGGAGATCAGGTGAATGAGCAGGTCAAGTGAGCTGAAATGGGATTTAACAAGGGCAGTCAGGACTGCAGAAATGAAGGAGATGGCACCCAGATGGATTGGGAAGAATGCCAGACAGATGACACAACCAGCAGAGCATGCCATGACTTGATCTGAGTCAAAATGGAATTGCTAGCTGAAGCAGAAGAAAGTCAGCATGAACAGTATGGAAGATGCACAGCACACATACCTGTACCACCTGATAGGCCAGGGAAGGTCCTATGACAACCTATCAGACACCCAAACCTGCCATGCCAATGAGAAAAGCTGAAGATTGCTACCTAAGAAGTTAGTGGCATGGGTGTACATACCAGGTTGGATGGTCCACAAAAAGATCAAATCAGGCCAATATGAGCATTGAAATAGACTGTACATGATGTACAGAAGCCAGGGGGAGTGATCCAGAAGTATGAAATGCAAGCACAATGGTGTAGAGGCCAACTGAAGATGAACCACACACACTGAAGCCAAAGTGGACACAGTAAGCCATGACTTACCATATATGGTAACCACTCAACACAGTGACACAGATCTGTTGCAATTGACACAGACCCTCTACAGATGTGTTAACAGACCCCACAGAAAATAAAATATTGTATTGAAGCTATGAACAGCTATTATTTGTGCATAGATTATGCTGCTAGAGCTGAGAAGTCAAAACCAGGCATATAGGCAAGTCCAGCCCTATCTGAGGCATGATTACCATATTAGGAAACTGCCTGAGCACACCTGAAAACAAACTACATGGACTTCTCATGGACTTAGCAAATACATATACATATGGTCTCTATTTTCCTTGATCTTGTTATCTTTGTTCCCCCTTAGTATATAAATCTGCCTTGTAGATACTGCTGTCTTCAGCTTAGACCTACTCAGCAATCTACTTTGCTCTCTCCTTTGTGTCTTCACTCTACACCTGAGTGAGTGCTTTGCTCTAATCCTTGTCTCCTGCTGACCCTTCATCAGGCAGACCCTTTATCTACTCACCAACTGACAGTTGGGTGAACTCTTGACCCTGCTTGGAGCAGGCTATGTCTCTCATCCTCATCTCACTGTAGCTGTTTGCTAATAGCTCCCCTCATCCTCATCCCTTAGCTGAGTCCGTGTTTGACCTTTCAGGATCAAGCATAACAGTTCCACAGCAATGAAGCAGTCCACAAAATTGTTGATCTCACAGCAAGTGAAGATAACATTTATTTGTGATGGTCTTTTTGCAACAATCTCCATCAACACCCTCCAAGCTATTAGTCAAAAGTGTGTGGCTGAGAAACAATGCACTGTGGAAAGGCTCAAAGGTGTGTGCAGTTTACTTGATAACATTCTATGAATGGCTCAGTGCATGTCAGCTGCTCACAAGTGCCAATAACAATTTAAAGAAGTGGCAATAGAAGTTGGAGACTTTGATGCTTTTAGTTTGAACATGGATGAACTCAATATACTGCAATAAGATGACAATTATGATTCTGACTGGGATGATGATGACAATGAGCTCAGTGATGTGCTTCCCATCTTTTCCAAGTACTTTATTTCTGCTGGTCAAATGTATGTGTTTTGATACTTCTCTTATTCTAATCCTGTTAAATTGTTAACTTGTAGGAAATGTGTCCTCCATCACCATGTTGATGCTCACACTTGCACATAACACCATCAACAGGTTTATGCTACTTGGCAAGCCCAACTCCAGATCCTTGTGAAACAGTATCTGGAGTGGAAGCATGGTAAATCTACCCCTGTCAAACTAGGGACTGCTGCAGATCATACTTTTCATATTAGAGTTGTTGATGTCTTCGGTTGGTTTGTAATTACTTTCTGTCATCTTCTATTAAGTTCTATTACAAACAGAGTACCATCCACATGTTTCTGTCACTTAAAAGCCTGGTAAGGGGGTGAACTCTGCCCTCATTCATGCTGGCCTTCTCAGTTACTTGCTGACACAGCCCATGCTTGCTATTTGGTTGAACTGTCTGGAGCTCTATTATTAATTATGTTGTTGTCAATCCTTGCTTAGCATCCAGGCATTCACTAAGACACTTTGTGCCATTCACAATATAAGTACCAGTGTGTACTGTACATGATTGAGTTATGTCCTAACTCTCATAGGCTAGACAACATATGCTCAACATTTCTGTGTCCAATTCTCAGCTGCTTTCAATATTTATCTTGCAATCCTTGCCTCTGTTCATTGTTTCCTAAATAAACCACTTAGTCAAGTGGGTTCCCAGTGGAAGCTATGGGGTGTCTGTCCCTGCTGTTCCTATGTTGTAAGTTGATGTTGCTCCATAATTCAAATCCCTTATACAGTGAGTGAAAAAACCCTTGCAATGTTTGGCCATTTTGTACTAAGTGCAATGTAGCACTAGAGGATGTGGGAGTCCCACTTAGCTTTGGTGGGCCAGAATATAGTGCTGACTAATGGCTACAAATTGGTCTTTGGGTCATGTGATTTGGCCCAGGCAGAGATATGTCAACTGTAAAATGGCCATACCATTGCAAGGGTTTATTCACTTTCAGTTTTGAAAGTGAAATCTAAGTTAAATATAGGAATATTTGTGTTTTTTTGATCCTATAAACAAAGATACACATATAAAAATTATGTCTGAGTTTGAAAAAGCTCACAGACCTCTTTATTCCCAACCTTTATCATCATGAGATCTATTACTCCTACTTAAAAGAATATCATCTTGACTATATTTGATTCTGGTCATTCTGCTTCCTCCATTGTCTCCACCACTGGTCTCCACCTCTCTACTATCTCTAGGCTTTATTCCAAGGAGTGTTCTCACCTGCAAAAGTCCATTGGTGGTCATCCATTCAAGCTTTCCCCTGCCAATATTTATCATGCTATTCATCTTATCTTCTCTCATAAGGTGGAAAATGCTGTTCAGGTGACAAAAGCTTTTACTGGAATAATTAATCAGCCCCTCAATCCAAATATGGCGCTCTAGGTTGATCGAGGCACATGATCCTCCAAGAGCATAGTCTGTGTATGAGAGAGCAAGGTGGTGCAGCTTTTTGCTTCTCGCCACCTCGCTGCCTAGCACGCTGCACCCAGCTTCAGCGGGTCGCTTAGCCTTTCTTTGTTTTCGCAATCATTACACACTCTTTTACTTTTCAGTCTGCTCTTTCACCCCAATGGAAGATCCACATTTAGCGTTAATGCCGGACTATGAGGCCAAAGAGTACGAACAAGAGTGTCAACCGTTCTTGGCAGCAGGTTTGAACCTCCAACAAGCTGTTGATACACTTGGAAATCTATAGACAGTTCAAAACACCAAAGACAGAGAAGCCTGGCATCGTCGCCAGCAGGAAGATAGCAGCAGATGCAACCAAAGAATTGGAAGCTCAGCAGAAAATTCAGCAGGATGAAGAAGAAGCCCAAATGCTTAAAGAAGAGAAGAAGAAGAACAAAATCAAATTTGCACCAATACCTGACATACCCGTCTCCTCCAAACCCTTAATCCTGCCGTCTCTCGTGGCTATTTATAAACTTAAAACACATCAGTTCTGTGAGCTGTGGTATTTCACTAACGCTGGTCTTGATGAGGCAGATTGTTCTTCATCTTATGTGATAGATGACAATTCCCTCTCCATCGTGCCAGTGGCAGATGGTTCACACTCCTTTGTTCCCACTGCATTCACTTGCAACAAGTCAGAAGTGGTCAAAGACAAGGACCTCACCTTCGAGCAATTCGGCCAAGCCACAGTGCATATGGTAAAAACCATGCTGGACGTCGGATGGCAGTCACTGCATGTCGACATGCATATCAAGTTTTGGTCTTGCATTGAGAACCACAATTGGCGTAACTCGCACATTCAATCTGAACAAAGAGCGCTCTTGATCTACCAAGGCAACCAACGTCGGAAGTGGCATGCAACCATCGCAGGTCCTCAAGCCTTCAATCTTGCTCTAATCAACGAGAAAATCCTGGCAGATGCGCACCATCACCTCATGCAGAAAATCACCAGCAATCAGCACAAGTCGATTCAGGCGGTAAGTCGCCTTCGATTGGTTTTTGTAACCACACCATCCTCACTCACATCTGTTTCTCCTCCTTTTTTCTCCCCTCTTTCATATTCAATCGATCATCTCACGTGTCCACTGGCCTCTGCCATATGCGCAAACATTTTTGCGTCAACTGGTTTATACCACATGCTTTTACTATGTGTCACTGTCTGCATACACACAATCTGCTTGCGTCACTGGATGTCATATTTCATACGTTTTTTCCTTACACTCATTACCATATTATTATGACATGCCAGGCTTTAGAAAAGCTTACGCAGCTCACTAACAGACAAGCCGCTCCAGTGCCATCGACATCCAATCAGTTCATGACACACATGCACTCAGTGAGCGGGCAGAAACACCCGGGATCACCACCATCCAGCATTTCCAGCGATGTCCATAACAAGAAAGTACGCCTGTTTTGCCCCGCTCAACAGCAAAACCTACAACAAGCCATTGCAGAGTTACTCTCCATATGCTCAACCTGTCTGGGTAGACACTGGCACAACATCTTCCACTGCATCACCAGCCACACATGGGATCACAAGCACAAAACATTTGCGGAGCACCTCAGAATTGGTTTATTCACGAAAACAGGCAAACAACTCTGTGCCAAGTGGCAAAAGGCCAGCAGTTGCACAGACACACATCATCCACTCCACATCTGCTCAGGATGTGGCTCCAAATCACATGGAGCCCAGAGATGTTCTCGAGCACAGGATCCACTCCCCCTCGACCCTGTACAACCCTGATACATGGGAATGAGCCCTCCATGATGCAGGCATTTTCTTTTGTTTTATAGATATTCCTGCAGGCCTCCACAATGGTTTTATTGTAGATTTTACAGCAATCTCAATTACACAATCTCCTCCTAATAACAAGTCGGTTTTCACATATTCCAAGGAGTTTCAAAATATACTAAGTCATGAATTAATAAAAGGCCGATACATCGGCCCATTCTCAGAACTGGTGTTAGCTTCACTCATTGGGCCATTCCAGTCCTCCCCCATTTCCATAATCCCCAAACTGGGTCGCCCGGGTAAATTCAGAGTAGTCCAGAATTTCTCTTTCCCGCACAATCCATCCTGCTCCTTCCCCAGCCCATCTGTCAACTCGTTTATTAATTTGGTTGACTTCCCCATAACTTGGGGCAAGTTTTCCATTGTCCATCTACTCCTTTCGTGCCTGCCAATGGGTTCAGAAATTGCGACTTGGGACATTGCAGAAGCATATCACACTATTTCACTGCATCCTACCCAATGGCCGGCGGCAATAGTCTGAGCCTCATCGGACAATTTCTACATAGACACATGTTTGGCATTTGGGGCCACACCATTAGCGGGCATATATGGACATGTTGCGGATGCAGGCGCAGAGATCCTGCGAGCCTCAGGCATAGGTCCAATAGACAAGTGGGTCGACAACCACATTTTTGTTAGGATAAAATTGGAGCATTTAGATGAATACAACCATTTCTGAGCCACATGCATGCACCACATTGCCGCATCAGGAGGCATTAAACAGTCGGGTAGTAGGCTGTGGTTTGCGGGAGCCAATACAGACGGACATCTCATGGAGGAATTCAATGAAGACTGCAAGTTTCCCATTAAAGATCTATCCCACCAGTCGAACAGGTCACCGCACGATGCATCATTCTCATACAGTCTAGCAGATGTAAACACTATTTCGCAACTACTGGGAATCCCATGGGAATGTTCCAAGGACCAGCTGTTCGCCAAATCCACGATCTACATTGGTTTCATATGGGATCTTGCCTCACAGACTGTGGTGTTAGCTCTGAACAAAATCACAAAATATTTAGAATCAATTTGAGAATGGAAATTGCGGCCAATACACGTGCTCAGAGACGTCCAATCAATTTACGGCAAACTTCTTCATGCATGCACAGTACTGCCACAAGGGCGTGCATATCTTACGGGTCTAGAATGGATGATGTGGGTCTGTAGCAAAAAACCGTTAATGGGCCACCGGCCAGTAAAATCCATAGAAGCCAAGCTGGACTGGTGGATCAAATGTTTGCAACAAGGTGGAGTGGCCCATTCCCTAAGACCACCTCTAACACCACACGACCCCCAAGCATATTCCGATGCCAGCTCTAGCGTGGGCATTGCTATTGTCATTGGAAAAAGATGGAGGGCCTGGAGACTCCACCCCAATTGGGCATCCATCTGCGGTGCAGAATGAGACATCGGTTGGATGGAAGCAGTTAGAATGGAGCTACTCATCCACACCCTCAACATTCTCCCTGATACACACAATAGCTACATTGTCCATGGAGACAACACTGGTGTGGTCAAAGGATGGTGGAATGGCTGACACTGCAACGTCGAAACCAATCATGTTTTCA
This sequence comes from Pulveroboletus ravenelii, assembly GCA_038090235.1. NCBI lineage: Eukaryota > Fungi > Basidiomycota > Agaricomycetes > Boletales > Boletaceae > Pulveroboletus > Pulveroboletus ravenelii. Next base: position 28,983 of record JBBPMH010000192.1, on the reverse strand, counting down.
GACGCATTCACAATTTCATCACTGAAACCAATTGCATCAGTGAGGTTCACACAAGATATGTTGCCAGCGGAAACAATCTGGCAGACAGTCCCTCTCGAGGAATCTACCCCCACAACTCCCTCCTCCTTCTGCACATCACCCTCCCATTTCCCCTCCTCCCTTTCCTCACAGACAGTGTAGATGAGCGCAGATTTTCCAGTCTCCCTACCAGTCATAGGCCAATTTTTGCTCTGCACCACAGCTCATGCGACAGTGCACAGCAACAGCAGAAGGCATCAGACGACTCCACATCAGCCACAGGGAAGAAGACGAGCTCATCCATGGAGAGTCCGATGTCTAAATGTCTTACTATACCCCATTTCAACAATCCATTGCCACCAGCCGCCGGATCTTCTATAAATCTCCCATCACTAGTCACAAGGGAGCAACCCCGCCCTTACCATCCCTTACTTACTCTGTCGATATCTCCATTTAGATCACACTGCCTGGCACGAGATCGGCTCCAGCTTTGGGTTCCCAGCACAAAGCCAGACCTGCATACAGCCCAACAGAGTGTAGTAGCTAACAGATGCATGATAACAGAAGAACAAGTAGATCGTATTCTAGACGTGATCACAGCGTCCTGGACAGAAAAGATCAAGGAATCATACAGCACAGGTTTGCTCATGTTCCATGTCTACTGCAATATCAACAATGCCCCAGAACATTTTCGATGCCCAATCAACCAATCTCTGTTGGCCACTTTTATAGCCAGCTGCGCCGGAGCTTACTCAGGCTCAGCGTTGCATAATTTCACTGCAGCTCTTCACGCATGGCACATACTGCACAGACAACCTTGGCTGATAGACGCAGGAGAGCTGCGAGCACTACTGGAAGGTGCTACAAAGCTCACACCCATGTCATCTAAATGCGCAAAAAGAATCCCCTTTGAGCAGGATACCCTCTCCCTCTTTGTCACATACATGGACCTCAGCTCGGCACAGGATGCCGCTATAATGGCCTGCATCGCCATAACTTTCTACTCCATGTCTAGATTAGGTGAATTCACATTGCCTAACCTCAAGATATTCCGGCCGACAACACACATCACCCCATCCCACATTGAGTGCCTCCATGATCAGAACAGTTTGGAGGTGATAAAATTCAGACTACCAGCTATAAAATGCTTGACATCAGGAGAGGATACCCAATGTGCCCTGATCCAACACATTACCAACCCGGTTGCGTGGCTCAACAATCATCTCCATATCAACAGACCGGGCCCCAACGACCACCTTTTTGCTTGGCAGCACCCAAGAGGGTTGTGCCCACTCACAAAAGCAGAGGTAACCAAGCATATCACAGCTTTGGTACAGCAGTACAATCTACCAGATCTCAAAGGTCACAGCCTCCGAATAGGAGGTACCCTGCATTACCTTTTGCAAGGGATTCCCTTCAATGCAGTGAAGACAATGGGCCGGTGGTCAGGAGAATCCTTCACGTTGTATCTATGTCGTCATGTGCTCATCTTAGCCCCTTACCTGCACGAGAATCCAGTTTCTGTGCATCAATTTCATGGCCTTATGATGCCACCTGTGCACTGAATCGAGCCAGTTTCCTTCAGTCATGGGGGAGCTTAGCTGCATGCATCACAGGCTCCTTTATGTTGGGTATGCAGCTAGCTCCAAGTACGGAAGCGTCTCGGGCCAGAAAGCCCAAGGGCTTTCGCCCATTCCTTATCCTCATTGAGCACACCATTAGTCACTCCAATCCTGTATTTTCTATCTCATCTGACGTCCATTTTAACCATAGTCATTCGAAATTCACGGATGGTCCATTAACACTTGAAAAAGACTGGTATGAAGGCAGTAGTCAAGCAAGAACAACCTATTCTTTCTACAAAACATCACAAAGTAAGACTAGACTTTGCTTATGCTTGCAAGGATTGGACTTTGGAGGACTGGAAGAAGGTGGTATGGTCTGATGAGACCAAAATTAATTGTCTAGGGTCAGATGGGTGTAAATGGGTATGGAAGAAGCCAGGAGAGAGGCTTAGTGATAGGCTAATAGAGGAAACACTCAAATTTTGGGGAGGATCTCTGATGATATGGAGCTGTATAGCTTGGAAGGGCACTGGATATGTCACTAAGATTGATGGTAGGATGGATGGGGACCTATACCTTCAAATTTTGAAGGATGAACTTCAAGATTCCTTTCAATACTATCATCTCAATCCTTCCAACATTATCTTTCAACAAAATAATAACCCCAAGCACACCTGTAAAAAGGTCAAGGAATGGCTAGATGAACAGGAGTTTGAGACTATGGTATGGCCAGCACAGTCCCCAGACCTTAATCCCATAAAACATGTCTGGGGTTACCTGAAAAGAAGGCTTGCAGAGTATGAACACCCCCCAAATGGAATATTGGAGTTATGGAAGAGGTGACAGTGGAGTGGAACAAGATACTAGCTGCAGAGTGTCAGAAGTTGATTGAAAGCATGCCTAGAAGGGTTGAGGCAGTGCTTAAAGCAAAAGGAGGCTATACCAAGTACTGATATTTTCAAAATACCTTTCTGCTTTCAAAAGTGAATAAACCCTTGCAATGGTATAGCCATTTTATAATTGACATATCTCCATGGTGCCTGGGCCATATCACATGATCCAAAGACCGATTAGTAGCCATTAGTCAGCACCACATTCCGGCCCACCAACGCTAAGCGGGATTCCCACACCCTCTAGTGCTACATCGCACTTAGTACAAAATGGCCAAACATTGCAAGGGTTTTTTCACTCACTGTATATGATACATAGCAACCTGATGAACTGGCTCTCTTCCCTGCTTGTCTTCTGTCATATCCCGTGCAACTCCTACCTCTGGATCCAATTCCGGCCCTGTCTCTCTTGAACTCCAGTGTGTTCTTGATGAGCATGCACCCTAGACCCTCCAGACCCTGTACTTAGATCATCTCATATTACTATACTTACATTCCATTCCTTGCTTATCCTTGGACACTGCCTGTTTCCTTCATAGCCCCTCTGATCCTGTGCTTCACTTAGGAGCACAGCTCCATTGCTACCACTCTGCCTCCAGCTCCAAGTTACCAGTTCTCTTACCAGTGCTCCTTCTCCATATATAAGACTCCATACTATGTTATAGATACCTCAGTTTGAATATCGACTAAGACTTCCCCCAGTCTTCTCTGATCCTCTGCTTGAGCCTTGACAGCTCTCCTCTGATCCTCCCTTGACCTTCATTGCTTGTAACAAGGTCACTCTAACCCTCACCCAACCCTCCATAAATTCAGGGCAACTGGACTTGTGATAGAGGTGCACCACATACAGTGAAGCCAAAGCCCTGTTCAAACTCTGGAGTTCCAGAGTTGTCCTGGGAGATACGTTCTTAACAGTATATTTGAACTCTCCACTGTTAACAAAGTCCAAACCTGTATGCCTACCATGGTCACCTATGTTACATGATCTCACACCTATATCATAGGTGCAAACCCACCTCTGTCTCCACATTTCAATCCTTTGAGCATGTTCACTAGCAGTCACTGGGGCCCTGCCCTTGTTAACCAATTCCACAGTTTCTCTACCTGCTGTACACCTGCATCTGCCTCTCAAGAATGCATCTCTTATCACTCTCCAACCTCCAATGCTTGCATTATCCAACTCCTGGATGATGAACCTCCTCAGCCCCCAGAGGTGTGGCCTTCCTGCATGCCTCAAAATAGGTCTGGTCCAGATGGTCTGGATGGTCCCGGAGGTGACTTCTCTGATGATGACCCCAACTTCCCAGACCTTGCCCCTGATGAGAGTGATGATGAAAATGGTGATGAAGGAGATAACAACAAGCAAGTGCCTTGTGAGACACTTGTGCTACTTGCAGATGCCATATATGGCTTAGCCTGCTCCTCTCATTGCCACTCCACTGAGAGCACCCCCTGCACAAAAGTCTGTGAGCTGGACCAGTTTGATAGAACTGACCCCTGGAAGCTCCAGACCTTCTTGGTCCAGTGTGAACTCAACTTCCAGGACTGTCCAAAGGCCTTCTGCATGGACCACACTAAAGTCACCTTTGTGCAGTCCTACCTGAAGGGGATGGCATTGGAGTGGTTCAAACTGGACCTCCTCCTTGATGAAGACCCAGACCTCCATCTGCTCTGAATGGACACCTACTGGGAATTGTCTATGAAGGACACCCAACATATCAACAAGTATGTTGTTGAGTTCAACTGCATCACTTCGCAAATCTGAGGCTATGGAAAAGGTGCCCTCCAGCACCACTTTTACAACAGTCTCCCCAACTGAATTAAGGATGAGATCTCTCATGTTGGGAAGCCCCCTACCCTCTCTGAACTCCATGCCCTCACTCAGGCTATTGATGCATGCTATTGGGAGCACAAGTCCAAAGTTAGCTGCCAAGCAAAGCCCTCCACCAATCCCTCTTCATTGAAGCCTGACAAATCCTCCACCTCCAGAAATCACAACTCCAGTGGTATCAAGAACTCCAGTGGCTCCAAGGACTCCAAGGGAAAGTCTGCCACCTCCAACACCCCAAAGCCTGACCTCTTCTCTAAGCTGGGAAAGGACAGCAAGCTCCCCACCACTGAGCATAAGTGCTGCTTCAATCTGAAGCTGTGCATATTCTGCAGCCTTGCTGGGCACATGGCCAAGGACTGCCCAAAGTCCACCTCCAAGGCCTCTATGGGCCACAGAGTGATGGCCACCACTCCAGAAGCCAAACCAGAGACCTCCTTGGAGGCAAAAAAATAGAGTGTGACCTCCAGGACTCTGCACAGTCTAGAGGTTGCCTGTGCACCTAAGGAGATCTGACTCAATGTGTCTGCTCTTTCTGACCCCCATTCCCTCATCCCCTCCATTAGTCTTATCAGACAAGACATTCCTCTGTTTTCTGCACTTGTAGATTCCAGCTTCTCAGACTGTTTTATAGATATATTGTTTGTTAATAAACACAATCTTTCAACCTACTCTGTACCCCTGCTCCAACTCCAACTCTTTGATGGAACAACTAACTCCACAATCACTCAAGCAATCAACCTCTCTGTTTGCTTTAAAACTGATGACACCACAATCACTCAAGCAATCAACCTCTCTGTTTGCTTTAAAACTGATGACATCACCCTGATGACATTATATGTCACTCCACTGGATGGCTCCTGTTCTGTCCTGGGATACAACTGGCTCATCTGCTTCAATCCATTGATTGATTGGGTTTCAAGCAGTATTTCATTCTGCTCATCTGAGCAGCCCATGTCTGTAAACCCAAGCTCACCTCTGCAGCCTCTGGAACCTTCTCCTCCAGCTGACCCTGTTACCCCTGATCCACCTAGTTTCTCCAAATGCAAGGCTCTGCCCATCACGTTCATCAGTGCCCCCACTTTCATGCTGGCCTGTCAACTCCAGAGCTCCACCCAGTTCAGCCTGCAGATCCACCCTGAGAAGAGTGACCTCCACTCTGCCTCCATAGACCCTCCTCCCAATCCAGTTAATCTCTCCAGAATCCCTCTGGAGTATTATGACTTTGCCAACATGTTCAGCAAGAGCAGAGCATTCATGCTTGCTCCACATCATGAGCACAATCTGAAGATTGACCTTGAGGAAGGTGCACCCCCTCCCTTGGGCACCCTCTACTCTCTTTTGCCCTCTGAGCTTGAGTCTCTCTGGATGTTCCTAGATGAGCACCTCAAAAATGGGTTTATCCGCCCATTCTTCTCTGCTTATACCACTCTGGTCCTCTTTGTCTGCAAGAAGAATAGTTCCCTCTGTTTTTGTGTTGACTTCAGAGGACTCAACAAGATCATGAAGAAAGATTGCTATCTGCTCCCCTGCATCTCTGACCTCCTTAATGCCCCAAGCCATGCCAAGGTCTATACCAAGATTGACCTCTGGCATGCATATCATCTGGTCGATGTCACCAAGGGTGACAAATAGAAGACCTTCTTCTGGACACACTATGGCTTCTTTGAATGACTTATTATGCCATTTGGTCTGATGAATGCCTCTGCAGTGTTCCAGTGGTTTATCAACTCGATCTTCACTGATTTCCTCAATGTTTGTGTTATCATCTACCTGGATGATATCCTGATCTTCTCTGAAGACAAAGCCTCCCACAAGGAGCATGTCCAGGAAGTCCTCCAGAGACTCTGCAAACACTGTCTCTATGCAAAACCTGAGAAGTGCAAATGGAACACTGACTCCACTGAGTATCTCAGCTACCAACTGTCTCCCTCTGGCCTGACAATGTCTGAAGACAAAGTCAAGGCTATTCAGGAGTGGCCGGTACCATGGAAAGTCTGTGACATTCAATCCTTCCTTGGGTTTGCCAACTTCTACTAACAATTCATTGCTAACTACTCCAATATTGTTGTGCCCCTCACTCACCTCACTCATAAGGGCACTCCATGGCTCTTCAATGATGCCTGCCTCACTGCCTTCACCTCTGCCCCTATCCTTGTCCATTGGACTCCAGATGCTCCAATGATCATAGAAACTAATGCCTCTGACTATGCCATGGCCAGTATCCTCTCCATCCACTGCCCAGATGAGGAAGTCCAGCCAGTTGCTTTCTACTCTCAGACCCTCTCTGCTCTGGAGTTGAACTATGACACCCACAACAAGGAGCTGTGCATGTGCAAAGGTTTCTCAGCACCATCCCTATGGGCTGCTCAAGCAGCTCCTGATTCCTAAGAAGCCATGGAACTCCATCTCCATGGACTTCATTGAACAACTTCCATCCTCCTCCAGATTTACAGCTATCCTTGTCATAGTGGATCACCTGTCCAAGCAGTGTGTCTTTATCCCTACACACAACACAATTACATCTCCGGAGCTAGCTAAGTTGTTTCTCCTCCATGTCTTTTCCAAGCATGGAGTCCCCTCCCATATTACCTCTGATCAAGAAACAGAGTTTGTCTTGCACTTCTTCTGCTCTCTGTTACGTTTCATTTCCGTTCCTATTTGTTTCCCTTTGTCCCCGCTCCACTTTCACCGTTAGTCATCGAACATTAGCCTCCTCATCCGATTCTCTCGTATCGGGCTTGTAGTTCCTTCATCAGTCATCAAGCTCCTTTTGCTATTCGTTGGTTTACTCATACGTTTACCAATCCCTGTTGTTTCCTCGTTGTTCGCGTTTTACATTGTTGTTTTCCAACGTACTATAAAAACCCTCATAGGTCTACTTGTCAAACTTAACTTAGACCTACTCGGCAATTAACTTGCTTCCTCTGTGTGTCCTCGCTCTACACCCGACTGAGCGCTTTGCTCTTACTCTTGTCCCCTTGCTAGCGTGTTGCTAGGCAAGGCTACTCGACCCAGGAAACCATCAACTGTTCGTTGATAGAACCTGTTACGTTTCACTTCTGTTTCTACTTGTTTCCCTTTGTCTCTACCCCACTTCGATTGTTAGTCATCGAACATTAGTCTCCTCGTCCGATTCTCTCGTATCGGGCTCGTAGTTCCTCTATCAGTCATCAAGGTCCTTTTGCCATTCGTTGATTTACTCATACGTTTACCAATCCCTGTTTGTTCTTCGTTTCTTGCGTTTTACATTGTTGTTTTCCAATGTACTATAAAAACCCTCGTAGGTCTACCTGTACAACTTAACTTAGACCTACTCGGCAATACACTGGCTTTCTCTGCGTGTCCTCGCTCTACACTTGACTGAGCGCTCCGCTCTTACCCTCGACCCCCTTGATAGCATATTGCTAGAACTAGGTTCCCCAACCTTGAAACCATCAACTATCGGTTGATAGAACCCTTGACCCTGCTATTTGCAGGCTACGTCTTTCGCCTTTGTCTTACTACCAGCTGGTCGCTGATAGCAATCTCTGCCCTCGACCTTAAGCCGAGTTCACGTCTCGACCTTTCGGGATCGAGCATAACAGAACCCTTGACCCTGCTGTTTGCAAGCTACGTCCTTCATCCTCGTATTGTTAACAGCAGGCCGCTGATAACAATCTCTGCCCTCGACCTTCAGCCGAGTTCACGCTCCAACCCTTTGGGATCGAGTGTAACACTCTCTAGGTAAAGCTCTCAACATCTACCTCCACTTCACCTCCAGTTACCACCCTGAAAGAGATGGTCAGACAGAGCAAATGAACTAAACCCTGGAACAGTACCTCTGGATCTACTATAGTTACCAGCAAGACAACTGGTCCAAACTCCTGCCCCTTGTGGAGTTTGCATATAACAATTCTCCAAATGTTACAACAGGTGTTTCCCCATTCTTTGCTAACAAGGGCTACCACCCAAACATCACAGTACATCCCAAGCATGACCTCACCTCCACTTAAGCCCACAAGTACTCCATCAACCTTGATTCTCTCCATGTCTTCCTCCATAAGGAGATGGCTTATGCCCAAAAGTGATACCAAGGCCCTGTGAATGCCAAGCGAATTCCAGCACCAGACTTCAAGGTCAGTGACAAGGTCTTTGTCAAGACCAAGTACTTCCACTCTATGCAGCCCTCCAAGAAACTCTCTGAGAAGAACTTGGGGCCATATGATATCATCACTAAGGCAGGTAGTCACTCCTTCACCCTCTGTCTCCTGAAGTCTATGAAGACCATATACCTGGTCTTCCATATCTCCCAATTAGAACTCTCTATCCCAAACACCATCCTGAATCAGATTCAGCCTCCACCACCTCCAGTGGAAGTAGATGGCAAACTGGAGTATGAGATTACAGAGATTCTCAACTCCAAGGTAGACAGACAAAGAAAGAATTGCAAGTTGCTGTATTTGGTGTGTTGGTCTGGTTATGAAGGTACTGACAAAGAAATGTCATGGTTGCTCACCACTGAGCTTAACCATGCATCCAAACTTGTTGCAGAGTTTCATCTCTGGTATTTGGACAAACCTGGACCTCACACCACATGAACATGTATCAAGTCCATTGCAACAACTTCTACACTACATTTCCCTATTGCTATCCACTCCATCTCCATTCTCCACTTTCTCTGCTACCAACTCTGCCAACCCCTCCCACACCTCTGCCTCATTCTCCAAGTCAACCTCCAACTCTTTCTCCAACTCTCCTCTGTAAATCTCCTGCATCTTCAGCTTGATGAACCATTTCAACAGGTAGTTGATGTGGTCAAGGTGTCAAACCATGCTTTGTAGGATTTTCCTGACCTCCAACTTCTCCTGTGCACCCTCCGGCTCCTTTGAGTCCACAATCTCTATTTGCACCTTCTTCCTCCATGGCGCCTCCACCTCACTGTTCTGCTGTTTCTGCCATTGCTCTGTCTTTTCTTTTCCAGCATGTTCACACTGGGCCTGGGCTGCCTGACACTCCATGCATGACATCAACTTGCCTGGTTATCAGAGATCAATCTTGGGCGACTCAAAATGAGCAACCAAAGAAGGCCTGCAGCAACTAATGTCTTGTGAGGACAAGAGCTGAAGAATGAGAATTCCAAGTATAAGTAGATACATCCTATGAATACTGGTTAAATACTAATATACACAAGGTATCTACATAATAAGCTCTAGACCCATGGAAACCCTATAACAATAGAAATAGACGGAAATGAATAAAAAGCATAATGGGGATTAAATAGAATGGAAGAGAAGCATAGAACCCTGAACCAACCCTTAGCCTAGATAAGCCCTTCGTCCTAGAATGGAATGACATAGGTGTGATGTAGCAATGACACAATGCTGATCAAAGCATGATGTCACAGGGAATGGTCTGGACCAGGAACAGAACAAGGTATAGATAAGATAAAGGGAAGATAAGATAAGATAGGGGAAAGGAATAGATAGGGGTATAAGGTGAAAATCTATATTCTGACACTGGTCTGGGCACACATTTGAGGCCACACCCCACACACCATGAGCATATGTGCTCCTTCCCCATTCTGGAGCCCTGCACACTCTGGATTTCCTGGGCCTGCCAAAAGTCAGTTATGTTGTCACCAGGTGATGATCACTCACCCATTCATGTGCCTTCTCCTCCTCCTGGCACCTTGCCTCCTCCACTCTCTGCTTTGCCACCTTCTCCACCACTTTGTGCCACTCCTTGGCCTCTGCCTCCTTCTTTTTCTGCTCCTCCTCCACCCTCTTCTCCTGCATGCACTGACACCACTCTGTGAACTTTGCCATGAGTATGTCATCATTGTCATCTTTGTGCTCAGTGAGCCACTTGTTGGGCCAGTTGCAGACTTGGAGGTGCATGTTGGACATGATGATGATAGTAGTTGGGAAGAAGAAACAAACCACCATGCCCAAAAATTTATATGGACATTTTGAACTCCATCCAAACTCCATCTAAACTCTGCATTGTACTAAATGGTTTCTACACCACACTCCACTCCACATTGTTCCTCACTAATGGCCTTCAGGGGTTCAGGCCTAGAGGGGGAATACTGTCATATCCCATGCAACTCCTACCTCCAGATCCAACTCTGGCCTCATCTCTCTTGAACTCCAGTGCATTCTCAATGAGTGCATACCCTAGATCCTCTGGACCCTGTACTTAGATCATCTTGTATTACTGTACTTATGTTCCATTCCTCACTTATCCTTGTACATCACCCATTTCCTCCATAGCCCCTCTGATTCTGTGCTCCACTTAGGAGCACAGCTCCATTGCTACCACTCCAGCTCCAGCTCTGAGTTACCAGTTCTCTTACCAGTGCTTCTCCTCCATATATAAGACTCTGTACTATGTTGTAAATACCTCAGTTCAAATATTGACTAAGACTTCCCCCAATCTTCTCTGACCCTCTGCTTGAGCCTTGACAGCTCTCCTCTGATCCTCCCTCAACCTTTATTGCTTGCAACAAGGTCACTCTGACCCTCACCCAACCCTCTGTAAATTCAGAACAACTGGACTTGTGACAGAGGCACATCATATACAGTGAAGCCAGAGCCCTGTTTGAACTCTGGAGTTCTGGAGTTGTCTTCAGAGATACGTTCTTAACAGCTTCACAGTATGGATGGAAATTTTTCCACCAAGCATTTAGATGGTGCTGGGCACACACACACTCATGTATTTGACAGCAAGTATTTTATTCCCAGCAACAAGGTAGAATGCTTCAAGAGTGATACTTGCTATTAAGATCACAGTACTATTGGTGGCCAGGGTGCTTGTGCTAACAAATGACGCACTGCAAATCCAGGTTCTGAGAGTCAAGTCAAAGTCTTTGATGAGACTGGCATCTTTGTATTAGCATGCCATTATGGTTTCATAGAATCCATTGTCGAAATGAAATACAGTGAAGAATTGTATATATGTTATATGCCTTGTATTTCTATTACATTTATGGACTGTGTTCTCAGTGCAAAATATGCCTTTGCTACCATTCATCAGGTTCTTGAAGTCTGTGAGAAGGATCAAGCTATCAGTCATGATATTGGCTGTACTTCAAAGTTGACCATTGCATCAAGTTCACTCAGACCAAAGGCTTCTAAACTCAAGTTACATGTTGTCATCAATGTGTTTCATGATTTAACCCACAATTGTGCTTGTCAGCTGGAAAATCACCCTTTGTACTTATGGGGTTATGGTAATGAGGACCTGGAGACATGCAAACACATTTTTTCTAGCTCCAACAATATGGCACCTCTCATATGGCATGCATCCCCTTTCCACTAGAGACAATATCTTGATCCCCACTTTGATCAGTGGGACTCCAACAAGTACCTTGAACTCAGTAAGTTGTCATTTATCTTGCAATGGTTGCACTCTTAAACTAATTGCCCATAGGCAAATTCCTACTTGATAACTATTGCCAGGTGCTCAACAATATCAACAAGCTTACACATGAGCTTGATATCTTCAAGTGAGCAACTGGCTTCACAGATGAGAACTTCATGATGTGGCATGAAGAAGAGAAGAAATATTTATATAACTGTGCCAAGGAGTCAGATGAAACTTTTGTCATGGTTGAATACATGCAGCTCTCTCAGAAGCTTCAGTTTACAGAGTCAGTCCTTTTCAAATTACAAAACCTGTTGCCTGGCTGAGATTTATTGCAGGGTGACATATGGAAGTGCCACATCAGTGCCATTCATGATGTACATGTCTGCCCAGTTCACTCCTGAGTCAGGGCTAAATGAAGTTGCTTGACAATCTACCAGAGCAGTGAATGCAGAGTATTCTTCAGCTCTCTGAAACTACTACCAGCTTCAGCTCAACATTGTCTTGAACTTTGAGCAGATGCATAGAATCTCATGCAGGTGGACTCCTGAAGATCCAGAGTACAAGACATCTGAAAAATATGCTTCTCACCATACATTCATCCACACTGTTGAAGAATTGGAAGGTTTAGTTGTCCAGTGACTTTTTGAATTGTTGAAGGCTAATCTCACTGGCACTGATATGTCTACTATCTTATTATATCACAGAACCATTGTTATTTTATGTTATAGGATACAAGATGCATCAGCATCTATCAAAGGCTCTCACACAGTATTCAGCTATAATTCATGCTACTATTGACCATTAAAACAGGCTTACTGTTTATCAGAAACCCTGGCATCCCATACTCAAAATGCACAAGTTGTTAGGTATGCAACTCTTGGGGAGTTCACTCTCCTCAAGCATTCATGCTATGACATTCTATCCAAGCCCTGGGAAACTTCAACTAATCATGAGATGGTGGTGAAATATTTCAAGCTTGTTTGTTCACAAGAGGAGATTGAGCACTTGAATGTTGAGGTTTGCTGGCTAGTGGTTTGGGTCGACTTTGATGAACAATCTATTTGCTCTTCTGCTAACAAACTCAGATCTAATGGTATGGACTATCTTGCTGCAGAGATGGATCAGTTTCTTGCATGCCATCACTGAGTAAACAATATTCATTGCTCACAGCTAAAGATTATCTATTCCCTGGATGGTTTTTTGGGTGTTAATCCTTGTGTTCTCCTATCAAACAAAGAGGAGTTGGACAAGATGGATGGGATGGATGATGATGACAACATGTCAAATGAGCAAGCCTTGTATCTTAGATATTGTCTAGACAGATTGTTATAGTTCAGCTAGTGCTGTTCCAGCCCAGCCTGAAAGCCCTGAGCCAGCTAAGCCAGGCCCTCAAAAGCTAGGCTGAGCTGAGCTGTCATTGGGGCCTAGGTGGGGCTCAGGGCTTGGCCTGAGGTTTTGTGAAGCCTAGGCCTGGCCGAGCCAAGCCATTGAAGCCCCAGAAGCCCTGGCTTTGGTGGCTGATCCTATCTGGCCAAACCCAATTACCTATAAAAGAGATGTTGATATAAATTTTAAAGTTTCATATTCTATTCTTTGCCAATCTGATTGCTCACTTACTATAACCAAGGCCAGTCTGTTAGTCACATAATTATGTATTCTGATGAAGAACAGCCTTGCCAACCAAAATGAGTAATAGTCCATCATATCAAGCTCCATTTCATCTGAGCATGTGTTCTTATCAGCAGGCATTACCATTAGCAAGTGACATAACAGTCTTAAGGCCAACACTGTCAAAGCACTTCAATTCCACAAGTGCACATCAAAATCAATTTTGTTATTTCAACAAGAGCTGTCAGTGTTGGCAGAGACTACTCAAGAGGGGGCCAATTCAGACAAAGAGGATGAAAATATAGGTGATGAGGATTGGGAGAATGGAGGCTCCTCTGTAGTAGCTCAGTAGTAGCAATGTGATGAGTTACATTCAACAAGCTGCAGCTCAGGCTGGAGCTGTGACTTTGAGGCTGGGCCAGGCCCTTGTTAAGGGCTTCAGGGGGCTTAGGGCCTGGCCTGTGATTTGTCTAGGCCTGAGTTCCCCCTAAGCCAGGCCTGAGCCAGGGCTTTCAGGCCAAGCTGGGCTGGCACAGCACTAAGTTCAGCACTCAGCTGTTATAGTTCAATAATTGATAGCTGTTAAGAACAGACTCCAAGGGTAACTCTGGAACTCCGGAGTTCAGACAGGACTTCGGCTTCACTGTATGTAGTGCACCTCTGTCATAAGTCCAGTTGCCCTGAATTTAGGGAGGGTTGGGCGAAGGATTAAAGGGGACCTCATTGCAAGCAACAGAGGTCAGCAGAGGGGTCAGAGGAGAGCTATCAAGGCTCAAGCAGAGGGTCAGAGAAGACAGGGGTGTCTTAGTTGATATTCGAACTGAGGTATCTACAACAAAGTACAGAGTCTTATATACGGAGGGGGAGCACCGGTATGGGAACTGAGAACTCAGAGCTGGAGACGGAGTAGTACAATGACAGGGTCAGAGGGGGCTATGGAGGAAACGGGCGGTGTACAAGGATAAGCGAAGAATGGAACGTAAGTACAGTAAGGCGGGATTACTAGCTATAGAGTCCAGAGGGTCTAGGGTGTGCACTCATTGGAAACGCACCAGAGTTCAAGGGAAATGGGGCCAGAGTTGGATCCAGAGTTAGGAGTTGCACGGGATATGACAATAGCATACTCTGTTGAATCATGCAACTTGTTGGTAAAATTTTGAAAAGAAATGCTATCTCTATTTCTGATTGTTACCTTTGATGATCACACACTGCTTGCACTAGTCTCAAATGTTACTCATCTTGCCAGTGTACTCCTTCATCTGCAAGCCATAAGCACTCAGTGAGTGCTCAATGAGCAGATTGTTTTGGTTTAGGTCAGATTTGGATTATGCACTTGCCTTGTGACCTGGGCTTACTCCAATCACAGCTCTTAAATAACTCAGTAAAGTATGTAGAATACTCTGTAAGTTACTATATATTAGTGTATAAGTATACTGTACCTGTAGAATACTCAGTAAGTCACTATATAAGTAATCTAAGGTAACTAACTGTGTGATGTAAGGTATGCTTATATAAGCTAAATACCAAATAGGGAAATCTAACACTCCCTCTCAAGCATAAGCCTGTAGGCATAAATGCTTGCCCAACACCAAGTAAAATAATAGGTAAATCAAAAGAATGAATACCTGATTAAAATTCTATGTAATTGCTGAGTCTGTGAGTAGTCTGGGTTGAGTCCATGTAGTCTATTATAGTCCATTTCAAGTGCACTCAAGCAGTTTCCTAATGTGGTAAGTCATGGCTCACTGTGTGCTGGACTTGCCTATGTGTCCAGTCTCAACTTCTCAGCTCTAGCAGCATTGTCTATGTACAGATAGTAGCTGTTCATAGCTTCAATACAATATTTTATTGTCTGTGAGGTTCCATTAATGCATCCATGTAGGGTTTGTGTTAGCAAAATGCATGGGTATACCTAAGGGTATCTGAGCTGATACCCACACCCACACCCCCCAATATACCCACATCCATACTGTGAGTGTGGGTTTACTTGTTGGTATGCAATGCACTGACTTATACCCATACCCATGCATACCCATACCCACTACCCCCCTATGCATGGTGCTGATTGCACACAACTGAAGTCTAATATTGAGCAAAACACTACAGAACACTATCTAATGCATCCCAACTAGTCTCCAACTCCTGTTCTTCTTCACTCTCAAGGTCTGCAAGCTTACTGACAATCTCAATGTCTTTAGTCTTGACAAGCTTGAGCTGACTCCATGTGCCAAGGCACAGTAAGACATGGGTTGACAGGGCTGAAAGACATAATCATACATGTGAAAGTAAGAGGTGTCTACAGCTAAAGAGCTGTTTAATGTCAACAGAAGTTGCTAGGTTTATAGTGAGTTTGTTAATGACAATTCATGATTCCTTTGCTTGTGATGCTACTGATACTGTTGACATTGTTGACATCATATGATGTCTTTGGCTGAGCAGAATCATCATTACAGTGCTTCTTCATGTGAGCAGAATTGTCATTATAATGCTTCTTTGTGTGAGTAGAATAAGTATTGCCATAGTTATCAGATGAAAAATTATCTTTGAGAGCTGCTTGAGCTTTATCTGTTAACTTGGTGACCTACTTGCTTGATTGCATGGCTAGCTGGTCAAAGAGGAATGGGGGCTATGGTGCTATATATTTTTACTTTAGGTTTTACAATGTCCAATGGGCACCAGATAGCCAGACCCCTACCCACACTCATGGGTACCCATCCCCATGCAGTTGCCTAATCTGTGTTGATTGTGACAGATTCATGTCACTGCACTGAGTAGTTACCATATATGGTAAGTTGGAGCTCAAGGTGTCCATGTCGCGATAGTGATTTTCGACTTATACCCCTATCTTATCTTATCTTTCCCTTTTATCTTATCTATACCTCGTTCCGTTCCTGGTCTAGGTCATTCCCTGTGACATCATGCTTTGGTCAGCATTGCATCATCACTACATCACACTACATCATTCCATTCTAGGGCACAGGGCTTATCTACACTTAGGGTTGGTTCAGGGTCTTCGCTTCTATTTAATCTCTGTTCTACTTCTTTATTCATTTCTGCTTCTTCTATTGTTATAGGGTTTCTCTGGGTTTAGGGCATATTATGTAACATACACATGTATAGTAGTATTTAACCAGTATTCGTAGGATGTACCTACTTATACTTGGAATTCTCATCCTTCTGCTCTTGTCTTCACCGACATTAGTAGCCACAGGCTTTCTTTGGTTGTTCACTTTGAGCCGCCTGAGATTGATCCCTGATAGTCCACTCTGGCTTCAGTGCATGCAGTTCATCTTCAATAGGTCTCTATACCATCATGCTTGCATTTCATGCTCCCAGATCACTCCCCCTGGCTCCTGTACATCATGTACAGTCTATTCCAACACTTATATCCACCTAATATGGCCTTTCCATAGGCCATCCAATCTGGTATACACACCTTGTGGTTGACATCTCTAGGTTGTGATCTTCAATTTTCCTCATCAGCACAGTGGGTTCATGTGTTCAATAGGTTGTCATAAGATCTTTCCCAGCCCATCAGGTGGTACAGGTACATGTGCCACACACTGTTCATACCATTCTTGATAATTTTCTTCTACTTTAGCTAGCAGATCTGTTTTAACTCAGATCAAGTCATGGCACACTCTGCTGGTTGCACCATCTGTCCAGCATTCTTCCCAGTCCATCTGGGTTCCATCTCCTTTATTTCAATGGTCCTGACTGCCCTTGTCATATCCCATTTTGGCTTGGTTGACCTGCTCACCTATATGGCCTGGATCATACTCTGGGCTGGTATCTGGACATTGCACTGTCATTTCATTAATGCACTTGTTCCTGCTGCCTTTGGTACATCCTATGGGTCTGTGGTAGCCCCCTGGCATGACATTTTTGCTGCCTGGGTCATATGGCTCAACTAGAGCATCCACTAGTGAATCCTGATCACCTACTCACTTCAGCCATTGGCTAACCTCTTTGGGCATGTTCATCAGCTGCTTAGATTGATGCCTAGGGTCCTCATTGTCAGTCAAATGTCCTGGTGCATTCTCTTCAGCCCTGGAAACTGTGATATCAGAGCTCACAAATGCTCCCTGCTCTCCCTCAAGCTTGATGTTCAGAGTTTCACTCTTTCAGCTCACAAGTACATTGTCAATCCTGTCAGGTGGATCCATAGGCTCCTCAGGTCAATGTGCTCTACTGCCATCATTATCTTTTGCCCCTATCAGTCCAACCTCAACCTCCAGCTCAGCCATCTCAGGCCTTGAGTTGCTCTCTCACCCCCTTGTGCCTTCAGGCTCATTGAGTGGCTCTGTGGGCCCATCTAGATAATGCTCATCATCACCTGTCATGTCCTCAGGGTCCTCTGGCAGTCTTGGCTCCTTTGCCTTATCTGATTGGCCATGGTTGTAACTGTGTGATGTGCTCTGTATACTCATACCACTGTTGATTGGCCTGTTGCCTTGGTCCTGAGTGATCTTGGCATTAACTCCTCCAGTGTCATCAGTTGTATAATGACCATCTTGCTCCCTCACAAGTGATGTGCTGGGGTCAATTGGTGCATTTTCATCTGCAAACACCTCTACTTTGACCTGCACTCCACAGCATACTGCCCTATGTGCTTTGTTATGCACTGGGTCAGCCTGTACATGCTCTTGATCCTGTGCACTATCCTCTATACTGTCAGTCTGTGACCTCAATGCTGGTGGTTGCAGTCAAGCTGTGCTTATCATTTCATTCATTTCACTGGACATTTTATCTGCTGGTTAACACCATTTATCTTCTGTCAAGAGATGCAGTCAAGCTGTGCTTGCCACCTGTTTTGTTTCACAGGATGTTTCATCTGCTGGTCAACACTGTTCATCATCCACTCTCTCAACTTTCTTCTTAACCTCTTGACCTGTCCTCTCCTCGAGCAGTGGGTTCTGTGGGTTGTGCAATATGCCTGCTGGCCTTGTGAGCTCAGCACATTTCATATTTTGGGTTGTGATATCAGTGGTTGCATCATGCACCTGCTGACTGGCTATTGTTGGACACTAGGGCTTGTCCAGACTGTTCACTGGGGCTGTAAGGCTTATGCCACTAGTTATACAGTCTGTGGTTGCTATGCCCAGTACTGTTGCTATGGTCTTGTTCTCATGGCTTATTGAGCTTCTGTCAGCTCTATCTTTCCAGCTCCTTCTCAACTTGTTTTCTAACTTCCTTGACTTGTTACTGACATTCTTCAACTTGTTGCAGTTGTGTGTCATATAGTCTGGCTCACTGCACCTCCAACAGTTGTTAGTATGGGTTGTTGGTGATTGTGTAGCCATGCATGCTAACTTGTCATGTACTGTAGTCATAGGCTTGTTGAATAGACCTTGAAGGACTGTGTATTACTGCTTACACTGACTCAGACTGGATCTCAGACCCAAATCCCAGGTACTCTCAGACTGGCTGGTTTCTAAAACTAGCTGGTGGTATATTCTCATGGCAGATATGGATTCACCAACTGTTATGTTTTTCCTTTTATTTCCACCTTACTCCTCTCATTTGTCATTGAACATTAGTTTCCTTGTCTAATTCTCTCATATTGGACTCATAGTTTCACACTTAGTCATCAAGTCCCTTTCACCATTCACCCACTGACTCCTACACTTAGCAATCTATGTTTACTTCTTGTTGTCCTTGTTCCACCTTATTTACTTTCGATGTACTATATAAACCTGCTTGTAGGACTACCTGTTCTCCAGCTTAGACCTACTTGGCAATATACCTGCTTTCCTCTGTGTGTCCTTGCTCAACACTCGACTGAGCACTCAGCTCCTACTTTCGTTTCCTTGCTAGCAGAATGCTAGGCAAGATCCTTGACCTGGAACCTTCATCAACTAGTTGTTGAACAAACCCTTGACCCTGCAGTTTGCAGGCTACATCCCTCATGCTCATTCTGTTGTAGCAACCTGCTGACAATGTCCCTCGTCCTCAACCCTTAGCTGAGTCCACGCCTTGACCCTTTGGGATCAAGCGTAACACCAACTACTTGGTGGAATGGGATATAACCTCAAAGCTATCCCTATATGCAGTGATAACTAAGGATCCATCTTCATGGCTTCTAACTCTGTGACTGAGAAGTAAAACAAGCACATGGATATTCACTGGCATAGTATCAGAGATTAGGACTGGGTAGCTGAAGGAAAGATTGACCTGTTTTATATTGTTAACCAAGAATTTAGGCTATGTCAAATTTGAGCAATTCTGCTCACAGTTAGGTCTGGTTTTCTATGACCATCCACAGGCATAGCCAGGTCCTATCCCTACTGCTTACATGCCTTACTGACTGCTTAGCAAGGGGGAGTGTTGAATGAGCTATGACTTGTTCCAACCCCATCTTACATTAGTGTACAATTGTTGTAGTCAGTATTAGCTTACATCATCAGTACATATATTCAAACTCAGTGTCTGAGTTAATAACATCTCTTGTACTTGAACCACAACATTGTGTGAAGCTATCAACCAATAGTCTGCACTTATGTAAGTCCTTTAGCTGTTGCTCTGTAGCCTATACCATGCCTGTTCCACATTAACACCTTGTTGAGGTTTGCGCCCATGGCTTGTTAGAACTCAGCAATGTCAACAGTGTCAGCAGCAAACCCAAGCCCAAAGATAATACTTGTCACTGGATGCTCTGCGGGTGGAATAGGATTTGCTCTGTATGTCAGATTGACCTTATCTCACTACACTAAGCTATGTTGTTCTGACTACCATCAACATCCAATTTCCGGTACAGATGCGAAGAATTCGCCGCGCAAGGGTGTATCGTTTATGCGACTTCTCGGAAGCTCGAGAGCATGCAGGGGTTCCAGAGTCCGAACATCCGAACCCGTGTCCTGGATGTCACCAACGGAGAAAATATCGAACACACTGTGCAAGCTATCCTTGCGGAGGCTGGCAAGATTGACATTCTGGTGAACAATGCAGGTGGTCTGGCTATCGGTGAGTCCTGGCCTCATATATTTTGTCCTGGCTTTAGCCACTCGGCCTTGTCGGTTATCCTGAGTGCGGGACAATGAACGACGTTCTCTAGGTCCCGTGGCTGAGGCTACCATCGACCAGATTCGACGCGCCTTCGAATTGAACACATTTGGTGCCTTGGTCCTGTCGAATGCGGTGATACCTTCCATGTGTCAACGCAAGGAAGGTCTGATCGTCAACATCGGTTCCCTCGCAGGTCATATGTGAGCTTTATGTTCCCCCAAAAGCGTCAGCTAAGGCCTTTTTTTTGCAGAACAGTACCGTGGGATACTCTGTACTCTGCTTCCAAGGCTGCGCTCCATTCGATCTCAGAAGGTCTTGCAATGGAGTGCAAGCCATTTGGGGTCAAGGTCATGCTTGTCGCTCCAGGAGCCGTGACTTCTAACATCGCAAAGAACCAAGCGGCGACACTCGAACTCTCACCTACAACGATGTACAAGGAGTACGAGTCAAAGATAATCCGCCTGATGAATATAAGCGACAGCCCAAACAGCATGGACACAAACAAGTTCGCTCGCAGGGTCGTGGGACAGGCTCTCAGGACGAATCCACCCCCATACATGACATTGGGCGACCAATCTACCCTGGTTTACTTCCTGCAATGGATGCCGCGGCAATATACCCTTGGGATGATGCACAGAGCTCTAGTCGGCCAATAGTGGGTACGCTTCATCCTTTTATCATGATAATCGGGTCCACCTTAGCACAGAGCTGTCCTCTCGTCGCACTGTGTCCCGGATGGCGGCATCAAACGCGATGTAACCTGTGTGAGAGATTGTCAATGTTACATTTGACCAAACACTTGTACACGCCTAGTTATAACATGTTCTCGTCAAAGGCCGAATTTGCCTTCCAAGCAGGTGTGACACTCAAAATCGCCACGATACGCGCGATGGTTCATCATGTTCTAATTGGGTGGATTTGAATTGAGGAAACATAAACAGCATCTAGTTGTTTATGTCGACATTATTCACCTGGAGGGGAGAACAGAGGACTCTGGTAACCGTGTAATCTATCGATAGGCTTTCCCGAGATGCCCGCCAGAAAACGGATAGTGGTGGCGATTGACGAGTTGTTGCGTTTCACTTACCAGTGAGACCCTCGAGTAATTGACCGTCACGGTAAATCAAGTTCGATCCGCTCATCTTCTCCCATCTTCTCTCGATCGCTTCGGGTGCGCTAACAACTGACATTCCATCGTTGTCGAATGGCGGGTCACACCGCTTTCTTGATATCGTTCTGTACAATCCAGCAATGGCAGGTGCAGTCCAAACTTGAGGTTGGATTTATTTGGCTGACCAATACGCTTAGTTATGTAGCCAACAAGTCTAGGCTCACCCGTGAATTTGCTTTCACCCCCTCTTTTAGTTCACTGCGCATCCCATGTCTGCTAAAACCCAGGTTCTCGTCACAGGTGCTACCGGTAGGTCCTTGATGGTCTGTTGGTCGCTAACTCCTGTGTGAGATGTCGTTTCTCCCCAGGCTATGTTGGTGGCTCTGTGCTCGACCGCCTTCTCCAGCACCGTACCTTTGCGACCTCTGATATCACTGTCCTCATCCGCAAGGCAGACAAGGCTCCCGCCTTTGAGTCGCTCGGACTCAAGGCCGTCTTGGGATCCTACGATGACCATGCACTTCTTGAAAACCAAGCATCTCTGAGCGACGTCATATTCGCATGTGTGAGTATACAATTGAATCACTGGACTGGCCTTCAGATGTGTCGTCTGCAGGCGAATTCCGATCACGCGGAAGCGTGTGCGGCGATCCTGAGAGGCTTGAAGAAGAGGCACGAAGCGACCGGCAGGGTGCCTATTCTCATCCATACTGTGGGTGGTCAGCGCTTCAGAGTCTGGGTGATTGTCTCATGCGTGGTCATTCTAGTCCGGGACTGGTATGCAGCTTCTCAATCGCTCGTCTCTCGATGGCCTCATCACATCTTGTTAGGTGTCATTATCGACAACATGGATTGGAATGCTGCAACCGAGGCAGCCTGGGATGATACAGACATAGCCAGACTAGACACTATTGCAGAGACCCGGGTTCACCGAAACGTCGACATCCCATTATCGCCGCTGATAAGGAAGGTGAGTATCGCACCCCGCCCCATATATGTTGCCCAGATTTGTTCATCCCCTTTCGCGGCATCTACTTACACGATCACAAGGATACGTGAAGACGTACATCGTCTTACCTTCGACGATCTATGGCGTTGCCTCCGGAAGGCTGGTCGATTTGGATGTTCAGAACCCCCGCTCCATTCAAATGCCTTTGGCGGTCTCCGCCGGTATTGCAAGGAAAGGTGGTGGATATGTTGGACAGGGATTGAACGTGTGGCCCGACATTCATATCGATGACAGTGAGTTTCCCTTCTTACCCTGTGCGGAGGATCGACAAGGTTCACTTGCGCCACCACGATGGACAGCCGCAGATCTCTACATCGTCCTTTACGACGCCATCTTGGATGGCAAAGCGGGACATGGTCGCGAGGGATACTACTTTGGCGAGAACGGTCATCACTCATTGAAAGACGTCAGTGTCAAGATTGGAGAGGCGCTTCATGATCTGGGTGTGAGTAAGACGGTGGAATCAAGCATGTTCACTGAAGAAGACTACAAGCAATTCCCTCTCGTACGTATCCATGAACGACCCATCATGCATACTGATCGGGTGACACGCAACAATTTCAATTTTAGCTGGCTCCCCTCCTCGGAACGAACTGCATGTGTAAGGCGACCCGAGCACGTGCCCTTGGTTGGCAGCCCAAGTACGGCCCAGAAGATTTTATGAGGAGCATCAGGGATGAGGTCGAGTGGCAGCTGAGTCAAGTGCCCCGCGCTTGACATTCAAAATTCGGGATGAAGAAGTGTACTTTGTATTATCTGTCTGTGTATTGAGCTGAGTCGCGATTTGATTATCAGTCGTCTTGCGTATTACTGTATGTGCGTTATTACCTCGTTTTTCAATTTCATCTTCTCAAAAAAAATTCGTGAGAAAAGTGGTAACCTTACTACCGCTGGGGCAGATTGTCACAGTGGCCCATGTGCCCGTGTGCCAGTCTCCGGACTCAAACAGCCAAATTAATGCCCTACCTGTGGGAAGACTCAGGCCGTCTGGGAGTGGTTCACCTTGTCTCCGATGATGGTCCAGTATACGTCAAATTGAGCGTGCGTTATTTTTTTCCTCCTTGGTGTAATTAGAATACTAGGTGAGCCCGACTCTGCCCACACTCGAACGCACCGCGAATCTGCTCTACGACGTGTGCGCTAGCTAACAAGAGCATTCATACGAAACTTGACGCTGAAAAGCATGCTTCGAGCGCTGCAAGCGTCGCAGGCTATCAAGGTAAGCTTACTGGCTCATGTTCATGTTTGTCCAATGGGCCTGTACCCTCTCTTCTTCTTCATTGCGCACCAAACCACGGTGGTCGGACGCAGCAACAGATTTGATCGCCGTGTTCGTGTATGGTGGGAAAGCCCGCGGAGCGCCAGTGTTGTCAATGGCAACATGACGTTTATCGCATTCATTTCAAATGATCAAGTTATCATTATCTGCGTATCCCACAAGGTGGGGTGTGTCAGACGGACATAAACAAAGTGGTGACAGAACCGGTGGTACACGGGCCCACAAGACGCGTGACTGTGGGAAGGGAGAGACGAGAGAATATTGGACCCTACGAGGTTGGTTGGGTGCACGTGGATGGAATCGGGTCACTGTCGTTCACTCTAGATCCAATTCACTTTGGCGGGTGGCACACAAGAGGGACAATGGTCCCTCGTCAACGCTCGAACAATTCGTAGATCCGTGCAAAAGCGACAAGGACTTGCCCATTCCCTAGATGAATGGATAACTGCAAGCTGCAGTCGGGGGGCTGTCCGGATCCGGGATAGTGTTGGGATGGCTATCGCTAAGCTCTCTGATGAGCCGTGGCCTTCAAACTTCACGATTCTGGCACGGGCATGCTGCGCACCGCGTGTAGTGGACACGGCGATGTTGCTCTTTCGATCGCATTGTCCTACAATGCCGAATTTATCACAGTCGCATCATGGGATAACGTCATTCACCTGGAGGGCCGGCCAGAGTTCGCTGCAGGGAGGCCAGAGGGCTCTGGTGATCACACAATCCATCGAAAGGCTTGCCCGAGAGGCCTACGAAAAGACAGACAATGGCGGCGATTGGTGAGTCGTGGTGTTTCGCTTACCAGTGAGACCCTCGAATAATCGACCGTCACGGTAAATCAAGTTCAATCCGCACGTCTTCTCCCAACTGCTTCTGATGCGCTGACGATCGACATGTCCGTCGCCGTCGAATGACGGATCGCACTGCTTTCTTGATATTGTCCCGTACAATCCAGCGATGGCAGGTGTAGTCCAAAGGTTGGATTCACGTGGCTGACCAATATACTTAATTACATAGTCAACAAGCCTCGAGGCCTCACCCGTGAATTTGCTTTCATCCCCTCTTTTAGTTTACTGCACATCCCATGTCTGCTAAAACCCAGGTTCTCATCACGGGAGCCACCGGTACGTCCTTGATGGTCTGTCGGTCGCTAACTCCTGTGTGAGATGTCGTTTCTCCACCAGGCTATGTTGGTGGCTCTGTGCTCGACCGCCTTCTCCAGCACCGTACCTTTGCGACCTCTGATATCACTGTCCTCATCCGCAAGGCAGACAAGGCTCCCGCCTTTGAGTCGCTCGGACTCAAGACCGTCTTGGGATCCTACAATGACCACGTACTTCTGGAGAAACAGGCATCTCTGAGTGACATCATATTCGCATGTGTGAGTATACCATTGAATCACTGGACTGGCCTTCAGATGTGTTCGTCCGCAGGCGGATGCCGATAATGCGGAAGCGTGTGCGGCGATCTTGAGAGGCCTGAAGAAGAGGCACCAAGCGACTGGCTGGGTGCCTGTTCTCATCCATACTGTGAGTGGTCAGCGCTTCGGAGTCTGGGTGCCTGTCTCATGCGTGGTTATGTAGTCCGGGGCTGGTATGCAGCTTCTCAGTCGCCTGTCTTTCGATGGCTTGATAACATCTTATTAGGTGTCATTATCGACAATACAGATGGGAATGCTGCAACGGAGGCAGCCTGGGATGATACAGACATAGCCAGACTAGACACTATTGCAGAGACCCAGCTTCACCGAAACGTCGACACCCTCATTTTCGCTGCTGACAAAGAAGGTGAGTCTTGCACCGTGCCCTACGCATGTTTTCACTTTCGCAGCATCTTTACTTACACGATCACAAGGATACGTGAAAACGTACATTATCCTTCCTTCAACAATTTATGGTGTCGCTTCTGGAAGGCTGGTCGATTTGGGTGTTCAGAACCCCCGCTCCATTCAAATGCCTTTGGCAGTCTCCGCCGGTATTGCAAGGAAACGTGGTGGATATGTTGGCCAGGGATTGAACATTTGTCCAGACGTTCATATCGATGATAGTGAGTTTCCCTTTTTGTCCTGTGCGGAGGATCGATCGACAAGGTTCACTTGCGCCGCCACGATCGACAGTCACGGATCTCTACATCATCCTTTACGACGCTATCCTGGAAGGCAAAGCGGGGCGTGGTCGCGAGGGGTACTACTTTGGTGAGAACGGTCACCACTCATTGAAAGATGTCGGTACCAAGATAGGAGAGGTGCTCCATGATCTGGGTGTGAGTGAGACGGCGGAACCGAGCGTATTCACTGAAGAAGACTACAAGCAATTCCCTTTCGTACGTGTCCTCGGATGACCTCCCCGTCATGCATGTTGATCACGCAACATTATAGCTGGCTCCCCTCCTCGGAATGAACTGCATGTGTAAGGCGACTCGAGCACGTGCCCTTGGTTGGCAGCCCAAGTACGGCCCAGAAGATTTTATGAGGAGCATCAGGGATGAGGTCGAGTGGCAGCTGAGTCAAGTGCCCAATGTTTGACATTCAAAATTGGGATGAAGAAGTGTATTTTGTATCGAGCCGAGTTGCAATTTGAGTGTTGTTTTGCATACATATGTATATTATTAAAGATCATTTCAAAGTACCCCATGTTCACAAGCTTGTTGATTGCATCATCTTTTGAGACAAAAGTTCCTGGGATGTGTGACCTGGACTCTGGGCTCCAACTCAATCATAGCCAGTCATACTGTAGCTGTCAAAGACTACAACTCCAAAGTCTCTGAGTGCTCCTATCCAACTCCAACACTGCATAGACCAGAGGACAGTGAGGTCTTATCAGAGTTCATGATCTCATACCAGAGTTCTCAGTGGGAGGTTTTGAACTCACTTCAGATAGCATTATAAGTACTTGTCCTTATATTTTTTGTAAAATTATTTCAGTTCTAATCATAACCAACATCCCAGAATTCTGCTCTCACTTGTTACCATATGGAGTTCACACTTTTTGCTTCAGAGTTGGTCAGAGTTAGCACTTGCATCTCCACCCATGTTATATACCTTTCCCTTTGCTTTTGGACTCCCTTTAGTTATTCCTG
Organism: Pulveroboletus ravenelii; assembly: GCA_038090235.1. Taxonomy (NCBI): domain Eukaryota; kingdom Fungi; phylum Basidiomycota; class Agaricomycetes; order Boletales; family Boletaceae; genus Pulveroboletus; species Pulveroboletus ravenelii. The sequence continues at coordinate 2,248 of JBBPMH010000192.1, read as the reverse complement.
CTATATCCTAGGCAGTGGCTGAGTGGGCATCACTGCCTCTTCTACTTAGAACTTGACAGTAGCCCCAGGGTTCTCTCCTGTTATACATATATACCCCCTGGGCTGATCTGTGAATGAAGTGTTGATCAGGCACACTACAAGCTACAGAGAAAGGCTAATAGGACTTATATACATACATAAGTGCAGACAATTGATTGATAGCTTCACACAAGGTTGTGATTCAAGTACAAGAGATGTTATTAGCTTAGACAACTGAGTTCAAATATATGTACTGATGATGTAAGCTATGTAGTTCACACTATGTAAGCAAAACATATGGGTTATTTGGTCAGAAAGACCTATGGGATATAGTGTTATGTTTTATCTCCATTTTTATCTTAGTGCTCTGTTTTGTCATTTGGACTTACTCTCCTCATCTGATTCTCTCATATTGGGCTTGTAGTTCCATGCTGACTCACCAAGTCCTTTCTGCTATTCATCCACTCACTCATGCTCACCAATCTCTGTATGTCTCTGCTTCTCTTAGTTGTTACTCTTTTTTTTTTTTTTATACCATGTTTATTGTCTTTTGGGGCGCTGCCCCTTGGTAGACATTTACAAATAGCACGTGTGGTACATATGGGAGTGACTCTCTTCCGCTGTCTGTATCTCTTTCATCTGCCGATCCTGTGAAATGAGGAGGGGCGTGGTGGCTTGTGCTGAGCCGGGAGGGGACGACTGGTTGGCGTCGGGTGCACAGGGGTGTCTTTTGGAGATCACCCGTTAGTCGGGGGGTTTGCTGTTGCTTTTGGTGGAGGCGTGAGGTCTCCGTGTGTCCTGGTGAAGCGTTTCGTTGAGTGTATGAATTTTAAGACTTCCGCTAGGCACAAAGCGTCACTTAGCAGGTATCTAATCCTGGTTGTCTTCCAGCCCAGTGTCCTCTTAAGGCGGTGTCTCTCTGCAGCATAGGCTGGGCAGTCCAGTAGGTAGTGGAGGACCGTTTCTTGTTTGTAGTCGCATTTGGGGCATTTGGGGTTCTGTTCTCGTCCGATGTGATGGAGGTGTTTGTTGAGGCCTATGTGTCCGCTGTGGAGTTGGAAAATGATTGAGGTGTGGCGCTTGGGGATGCCGTCTATGAGCTTCAGGAATGCGTCTGAGGGTAAAGAGGGGTCTATTTCGTGAGCGAGGGCTTTGCGGGGGGAGAGGCAAAAAGTGGTCTTATGTAGGGTTTTTAGCTCGTCATTGAAGGCTTGCTTGCGCGCCGATTTGCTTATTGGGAGCGTGCGTGGTATGCCGCACGAGAGGTGAAGTAGGTGGGGGAGGAGTCGGGGTTCGCTGTTGTTGCCCTGTGCTGCCTTCTTTGCTTCCTCATCGGCTTCTTCGTTACCAGGAATGCCCATATGGCCGGGGGTCCAACGGACACGCAGTTTGCGAATGTTGTGGTGAATGAGGGTGGTGCGGAGCAGGTCATGGAAGGCGTCCATTAGGTGGTGGCCCGGGCTTGAGTTGAAGGTGTTGGTGGCCTGGATGGCAGCTTTGTTGTCGAGGCCCAGTGATATCGATCCTATTCCCTGTCTTTCTTGTCTTAGTAGTTCAATAGCGAGGATCATACCTATGATCTCCCCTTCGAAGACCGTGTGTTCTTTGGACGAGCCGAGACAGAAGCGTAGGCTTTTGGTCCTCCTACCCTTTCTCCTTAGGACCACCGCGCCTCCTATTCCTCCCTCGAATCCTGAGCCATCTGAGTACAGGCAAGCATCTTCCTCCGTTTCGGCTTGTATGTCTTGTGCTATGGCGAGGTCCCTATCAGTTGTTGCATCCGTTGTTGTGTCCGGAGTCCACTTCGGGTTGTGTCAGACTGGCATGATTTTCTCCATTTGGTTTGGATCGATCTTGAATTCTTCGAAGAGGATATGGAGGGGGGATTTGTGTCTTTTGCGGTTCCTGTGGGCGGCTTTGGCTGCACTGTTGATTGGGTTGGAGCTAGCTACAGTTGAGAGGCGCAACGTGGCATGGTGACAAATTTGGCGGATGTGGAGCACGATGGGGAGGAGATTGCTGTGGGCGTTGAGGATGTGTTACGATTTGATCGTAGACGTACGGGACCCCTATTCTTTTTCCCGACTAGTATGCCCTACAATGCCCGATCGTCACCAACCACACCTCTCCCTAGTCCCCTCTGGCTTGTCAACCGGAACCACTACTCCCACCCCACCGGTCTATGACCACCAAACATCCATCTATGCCTGCCCGGCATCCGCCTATACCT